>CAIGRQ010163966.1:0-10980 GCA_903798375.1 Fraxinus sp. D2006-0159 | reverse complement strand
TTGTTTTTTTTTTTTTTTTTACTTTTTGGCAATGGAAACAAATTTTATAACCAATTGTGGAAAAAATTATCACTTTAATGGACAATTTTCATGTAAAATAAAGTCAAACGAACACAAATTTTAAAAATTTTTCGGGTGAAAAATTATACCAATCAAACACACTTAATTACAATTCCCTGAAAATTTTTTATAGGAAAATCTTTTCCCTGTAAAACATTTTCTTTCCACCAATTTTTCACCCTTGCAATCAAACGGACCCTTAATAAAATATTTTACACACAAACCAATAAAATTACTTCACTTTTCAACCACATATCCTCTCAAAAATACTATTCAAAACTCTATTTTTTCTTTCAAAATGGGAGACAAACATGCCCTAAGGAAGATAAAAAATTTAATGGGTGCCAAACAAGGGATGGTGCTTGTTTGATGATACTGTATTGTGTTAAATTTTATTATTTTTTATCAAAAATTTCAGACTTTTTTTTTTTTGTAAACAAAATTGTGAAACAAAGTTTAGCCCTTATTTCTTCACAAATTTATTTTTTTTAAATTCATTTTCAATTATACATTTTTCCATAATATAATTTTACAAGAAACTTCATAATTTTTCCTTATTTTTTAACCACGTATCTCCAACAAAATACTATTCCAAAATGCATTTTAACCTAAAAATGAGGCTCAAACATCGACTTTAATATGATTAGAAATTGATGGATTTTTTGGGGGGAAAAAAAACACAAAACCCTTCAAAGTTAAAACGTTAACACTCGTTTTTGTTCAAATTTTAATTAGAGCAAGAATGATGTAATATTTGCAAACTAAGCCCCTGTTTGTGTTTGGTGGCCTTAAAACTTAAAAGATTATGTTTTGAATAGCTTTTTAAAAAAAAATGTGTGGTTAAAAGTAGAAAGAAATTTGGGTTTATGTGTAAAATATTTTATTTTATGAATATATGGATAAAAATGAGTATGAGAAATAAATTAAAGTAAATTAAAAACCACCAAACATGGGCTAAGGATCGTACATATTTAATGTGACATCAAATGATAAGATCAATAAAGTAAATATCTTATCCACATATTTAATTAGTATGTCATTTCACCCGCATCATTTATCACATCACATGAGAATGATCACTGGTTTGTACATATAAGCTCTGTTTGAGCCAAATTATTGTAGAATGAGAATAAAAAATATAGTCGTTATTGAGGCCTACACAAGAGATAGAAAATTTGAATTTAAATGTTGATATGATGGATAACGGTCATATTTTTCACTTTCAAGAGATAGTAATTTGGCTCAAACAGTGCCATAGATCTTGTTTAGCTTAGATTTTTTTAAATGTATTTTCAATCATATACTTAATGGGATTTGCAACTCTTATAATATTCTTACATTAAGAAATTTAATCACTTAGAGCGTGTTTGAGCCACATTATTTTGGAAGAATGTATTCTGTAATATTAGATTGATGGAGAATGTGTGATTGAAAAAGAAGGAAAAGTTATTGATGTGATGAAAAATATTATTTATTGAAAAATGTGTGGTTGAAAATGAATAGAAAAATGAGGATGAGAATTTTAATGTGTATCAAATAGGGGCTTAATACCATTTATTTGACATTTAATCAGCTTACGATGAGCAATCTAAATGAATAGCATTCAGGGTCCTCAAGCGAGCCATATATTCGTATATATTGCAAATTAGACTTTGTTTCATAGTTATAAATCCCGGCTTGGATCGGCCGGTCGGGTCGGAAAATCGATGACCCCGGCCCTTGTCCAAACCGGATAGATTAATTTAATATGGATACACATGATTCGATCAAAACTCAGCTTTGATCGAGTTAGCTGGCGATTTTGGCCAAGTTAACTCGGCCAGTTGACCGATTTTCAAAATTACATTTTAAAATATTTGGGGTCTAAGAAATTGAACATTAGAACTCTAAGTAAAACAATTGTTTCCTCACCATTAGAATTTAGAGTTATAGAGTACTTCAATTTTATTATCTAAACGAAATAATATGTATTTAATTTATCATTATATATTTTCTAAAAATATTTTTATAAAAAATTTGGTCAAATATTTAACTTATTTTATAGACATAAATAATTATTGAAAAATAATTTTAAAAAATATATAATTTTGCCTAAAAAAATTTATATACTTTAATTTATTATTATTTTTTTTAAAATTTTTATGCAATGACCCACCGGTCTGACCAGTAACCCGAAGACCCAGTACCTTGTTCGGGTCGATGTCCGAATTGGGTCCAATAACTATGTCTGTTTGATCTCCATTTTTTTAAAAATACATTTTTCTCTCTTTTCTTTTTTATTATTGATTCTACAATAAAATAATAAGAATTTTTCTTTCATTTTTAACCATGTATTTTTCGTTAATCTATTATTCCCAAATGCATTTTATTCAAAAATAAAAAATAAAAAAAATAAAATAGGGCTCAATCATATACTTAATCATCAGCGCAATTATAGAACTTTAATTAGAATAAATAGTTGCACTAATACGTTATCGAAGCTCGCGACAATCATGCCAAGCCATTCGAGTATGGCGTGAACAAGAGAAAAAAATATATATTCTAGATTCAAAAGACGCTTGAATAAAAATGTTGCAAATTTCGCTTTTTACCATTTAAGAGTTGAAATAAATAAATAAAGATTCAACAAATGCCTCGTCAATGATAGAAACAATATATAAGTTAAAACAAATATGTTTAGTTCATAATATATTACCAACATTTGACCTATTTAATTGTAACAAAAAATGCGTATGTATTTTAATAATTAGATCGTTTTTCAGCTAGAATAATTAACATGGGATTATTGCTTAAAAAAAAAAAAACATGTTACATAACGTTTAAAATTATTATTTTTGTCTTACTTCTCCTTTTTCCAATGGAATCGCACATGTCATCAATGCATGCACATGATAGTAGCAGCCCCCTTCATTGGATTTTCTTGACCATAAATGATTGAAGAATTTTAAAATTTTAAAATTCAAACTCACTTGTGAGTTAAGAAAATAACATTAATTACACCATGTTGAAAAAAAATATTCACGAGTCCTCGAATAAACTCATTATTAATGAAATTTTTATTGTTTATGAAGTAGATGAGTAAGCCGTTCTTCGTCATTGACACATTCGGTATTGTACCATCCTCAAAATTGGACAAGAATGAAGAACATGACCCTTACCTTGAAGTTTTTGAATCCACCTCAAGGCTCAATTCCATTTAGCCATATTTGACAATCATTTTTCGTAAAAAAATGGAGTTTTGAATAGTGATTTTTAGTAGAATGTATGATTAAAAAATAGAGAATTTTTAGATTTATGTGTTGGATTGTTTGCCCCATTTTTCTTTTTTCAAAAAATATAATTTGTAATATATTATAATAGAGAATGCGTAGTTAAAAATAAGAAATTTTTTTAGATTTATGTGTAATATTATTTCATGAAAAAATGTGTTATTAAAATGAGTCAAATCACTGTAAAATAATGTATTGTAATAAAATAATGGGGGTTCAAACAAGAACATGTGAATGTATGATTAAAAATTTATACGAATGAAGCCCATCGGGGCACATCTCAACTGGCGGAACAATTAGGACATAACTCGCTTCCAGCAGCAGAGTGGGAGTTCGAATCCTGGTGGGAATCTGCGGCCAGATTTATTTGGTATGAATCAATCACTTTGGAGAATGATCCCTTGTGCGCAGAAGTGTACAGTTGGTGAGGGGAACCTGAGAATCAGTTGAGGCATATTTCACGACTAACCTCCTCCAAGGTTCTAGAGACAATGATCTTGGTGGTCCAGAATTTAGTCTAGCATAAAAATTGGGACACTTGGGTAAAATAAAAATAAAAAAATTATACGAATGAAATGGCAAAGACCGTCCAATCTCACTTTAGTCATCATCACAATCACAAAGTAAAAAAGGTATAAAAGGATTTGGCGCAAGATTTTCCCCGTCACACTGATAATAGTATATTTGCCTTTTACCATGCTACTTTTTTCAGAAAGTATATTCAGTACTCAAACGTGGCACCTCGAGTGAATCAAACATTTTTAACCCAAAGAAGTATGGTAATATTTCATTATTGGTCCTCAATTTATTGTAACAAGTAGAAAGGTTATCTTTAATGTTCAAAAGAGAGCAAATTAATCCTCAACTTTTAAATATTATTGTACAATTAGAGAATAAAAGTGTCCAAATCTTATATGAATTCCTCACTATGTCTATAAATGCTTATGAGTGCTGTTAAGTGATTATAAAAATTGAATAATAAACATGGACCACACAAAATATATAGATAAAAAATAATGCTATATGTACAAACTTGAAATGATCTCCTTAAGATATATCGTTAAATGATAAAGTCGATAAAGTGACTCATATTCACATGTTTGTACATAAAAATATTGCAATATTCATATATGAATAGTATGTTTGATAAATTTAAATTATAATTAAGCTTGTCAAACATGCACTCAATTAAATGAAACTACGTGTTATGTTATCGACTTGAACATTAAGATTTGGGGTGTGTTCAGTAGAGATTAAAATTGAAAAATTAGTCATTATTGTTGATTTTATTAGACAAGTGAGACCCAATAATGGTTATATTTTCAATTTGAATTGAATTTTTAGATGTATCAAACAAGCTTTTGGTCTGTCTTTCTAAAGTAACATGAGAGTCACACAACAATTTGATGTATACAATAGTTGCAAGTTTTTAAGGATTGATATTTTGATTATCGAATTTCAATTAAGCAACAAATTGTGAACTTACTATAGTAGAGAACGAGTTGAGAAGAGACATTGTTTTACTAAGGCAAATTGACAACGTGACAAAGATTTTGGTTCCATAATTACGGACCTATTGTGCTACACCAGCGAAATATAAGAGGTTAACTTGCCATCTTCTAAAGATTGGAAACTAACTTTCTACTAAGGGTCGTTTGATAGGGATTAAAATCGGATTAAAATTGAAAAATTAGTCGTTATTGTTGACTTTTATTAGATGAGTGGGCCCAATAACGGCCATATTTTTAATTTTAATTGGATTTTAATCCGTACCAAACGGGGCCTAAAACAATAAGTTTATGAGCAAGTGTTATTTTCCCAAAAACTTTTACAATGATGTTACATGATCATGACATAAATTTTGATATAATGTCGTTCAACATTTAAAATACAATTAATTTTTTCATCTAAATATATACTATTAAGGGTGTGTTTGATCCACGTTAATTTGGAAGAATGTATTATGGAATAGTTGATTGATGGAGAATGTGCGATTGAAAAAGAATGAAAAGTTATTGATGTGATGAAAAATATTATTTTATTGAAAAATGTGTGGTTAAAAATGAGTAGAAAAATGAAAGTGAAAATTTTAATGTGTACCAAACAAGGCTAACTAAGCAATTATGTTAATCGCAAAGTAGCTTTATCCGAACTTTTATCCCACGTACCGTCCACCCCAGCACGTTATTGCACATATATTAATCCTTTCAACTCCCATTTGCAGTAGACCCTTCAAACTTTTGTGTGGCTTCCACCACCACATGCCACCGCTTCAGCCGCCGTCTCCACCTTCCACCACAGCATAAAAATCACTCCTTTTCAGCATTTCATCAATATCACCACCACATGGCTATCACAAAGCAACCCTCCGGTGACATCAAAACCCGGGTGAACAGTTGCCTTAATAAACTCTCAGACAGAGATACCCTTTCCATGGCTACCAATGAATTGGAGTCTATAGCTAGAAATCTTTCGACCGAATCATTTGGCCCTTTCTTGAACTGCCTTTCCGCCACCGACTCGTCAGATAAGTCGCCGGTCCGCCGTCAGTGCGTCCGCCTTTTGGGAATTCTATCCGCTTCCCACGGAGACGCTTTGTCGCCTCACCTATCTAGGATGCTCTCTTCCGTCTTCCGCCGCCTCCGGGATCCCGACTCCTCCGTCCGCTCCGCCTGTGTGGACGCGATAACCTCCATTACCACCCACGTAACAAAGCCTCCTTTGTCTGCCATTCTCAAACCCCTTGTAGACGCTCTTTTCCACGAGCAAGACCAGAACTCACAGATCGGTGCCTCGCTGTGCCTAGCTGCAGCTGTGGAGGCGGCGCAGGAACCCAACGTGGCGGAGCTGAAAATGCTCTTGCAGAGGCTGTTGAAATTAGTAAAAAATGACTGTTTCAAAGCGAAATCTTCTTTGTTAGTGCTCATTGGCAGCATTGTGAGCGTTGGGGCTGCTAAATCCAAGAATTTATTGAATTGTTTGATTTCGACCACTGTTGAGCTCTTGAGCAGTGAAGATTGGGCCACCAGAAAAGCGGCAGCGGAGGTTTTAGAGAGGCTGGCTACGGCGGAGACAAATATGTTACCGGAGTTTAAGGCTTCTTGTGTTGCTACATTGGATAGCAGAAGATTTGACAAGGTGAATAACATTTTATGCAATTATTTAAGCACTTCGTGAATTTGAGATTATGGAATTATATTATTAGACCTTTTCTGGCAGCGCATAAAAAGCATCCAAGAATGCTGCTTATAAGCGTGACCAAACATAAAGAGAAGAAAAAACTTGATTCTCACTCTTATTTCCTTTTCTTTGATGTAACAGGTGAAAGTTGTGAGGGAGACAATGAATCGGGCATTAGAGACGTGGAGAGACGTTCCAGCGGTATACGAAGAGGAATCCACATCAAAAGGTAATTGAGGATTTCTATTTTCCGTCCTTTTTCCTTTTCCGTAGTCTAATATTCGATGAATTTGATCACCGTGGTGATAGTGAAGTGTTGTTTCTATGCTAATTATGAACGAAATTCGGTTATTTTCAGTATACAGGTAAAATTTTTTACTTATTTTATTTTTGTATGATTTCTTGTTCATTTGACAAAGTAGTTCTATTCCAAGGTATGAAAAATCTGCAATGAACAAGTAATTAAAATTTGATGTACAACAACGTATTTAATCTTACGCATCTGCTAAATTCCTTTTCAAGATAGTATTTACGCCTCGAATCTATATTTTTGACATGAAACCTAGTTTTCGTGAATCAGATAGTGGAAGTGACGAACACTCCCCCATACGGATTTCAACAAGTCCCGCTAAAAGTGGCTCGATGACTCCTCGAGTAAAGAAAACGCTGACAAGCAGGTCACCTGCATCTAGTAGTTCTTCTATAGCCAGCAATGAGAAAAGAACTCTAAAAAGTGAAAACTGGAAGCCAATTACTTCTAGGTCGAGTAAGGTTGATTTTAGGAACAACTTTCAATCTCGTGTGGTTCCTTGTAATGGGAATGACGACAATGTGTTTGATACGGCTGCCAACAATGCTAATGAATGCAACCTTGAGGATCAAAAAGAGTTCGAGGATATTTCATTGATTAGGGAACAGCTTGTGCAAATTGAAAACCAGCAATCTAGTTTGTTGGAGCTCCTCCAGGTACCACTCTCTTCTCTCTTTCTTTTGTTGTACCTTTTATATAATTGTGGGTTTTTTTGTCTGTTTCCGATAAAATTTACTCGAGGGGAAAGAAATATGCTGTTGTTGGTTAAATTTTAGCTTCTGCATTGGAAGCCTGCTCGTCTCTTGGACTTGAGTACGTTTATTCAGCATATTGATGAGATTTCATGAACAAACGCTCGTCTTTGTTTTCTTCGAGGGTTCTTCTTTACACGGGTCAATCCAAGTAAAATGGATAATTTTCTATGATTTGTTGATATTCAAAGAATTGAGTCGGAAAGAGAATGGGAATTAGCACATAGAAGAATCCGAGAAAAAGGAAATTTTGTGACTGAAATCTTTTTGGACTTCTTTATGTGCCGAGTTATTCATATAACCTCGTTTGATTGCTGTTTGTTTTCAGATGCTTTCGTGTTACTTCAAATTTTTTATGCTTATTGAATGACTTATCAAGTAATTAAGTTCTACAAGCCAAGTACTTATTTCAACCATGGCCTTTTTCGTATCAGAGATTTATTGGAAACTCCCAGAAGGGAATGAATTCGTTGGAAAAACGAGTAAATGGTCTGGAGAAGGTGCTAGACGAGATGTCACGTGATTTCGCTATTTCAACTCGAAGAACTCCGAGCAGTGATTCTAATGGAAACACATGTTGTCTGATACCTGGAGCAGAATTTCTGAGTCCAAAGTTTTGGAGGAAAACCGAAGGACAAAATTCCAATGCCAAGTTCTTTTCTATTGTTACCGAGTAAGGTTGTAAACGCTGACATATCGAGCTGCGAAGCCCAAGAACTGATGAATACATGAATCTTTATATTGAAGGAGGCACTAATGTCAAATCTCGGCTGCTTAAAATAGACCACTACCCGTTGTTTCAATTAGTTTATCTAGTTTTTATTTTGGTTATAAAACGTACTTGTCTTTTATGTATATACAAAAAATGTGATCGCAAGATGCTGGTGAAATTCTTTCGAATGGTCTCTCTCCCTCGTGAATTCTCTGTTCTTTTACACAGTCTCAACTTTTTAATCATTTTAACGAATTCTAAAATTATTGATTAAATAGAAAAATACTATTACACAAATAGAGATTTACAAACTTCACATCAGAACCAATGGACACCAAAGTATCATCGATTGAAGGTTCAGAATATTGTATCCTTCTGTATCAATATCGTAAAATCAAGATTCATGCAAGAACCCTCACGATCACATGAGACGTGCAGCAGCTTCTATGGACCAGAAGAGTTCATTGTTACCACATATACAATACACTCTTTCAACAGATTTCACAAAGAAATATCACTCTTAAACCATATTAAAGAGTAACTCAATCACAATGTTAAGATGAAAGAGAGAACACAGAAGGCTCGAGAACCCTCGAAGAACAGAAGCCAAAAAAGTATAGAGTAAAAAATCAACTTTTCATATTACCACTCTAGCATATATCATTATTGGCAACTAAGAATCCAATGATCCAGAGAAACTTGCACTTTCAATATAAGGTAAAACAACCAAAGTCGCATTCACCAAATATGTCCTCATCGGATTGAGTATTGGCTACTTAAGTTGGTTATATTGGACAATAGCATTGGGCCGAAGGCCAATTTCAACATCGCCTATTGGGCTAACATCATAGCCTTCATGAACTTTCCACCCAGCAACAAGATTAGTACCTGCACTAATTTAAAAATTAACCAGTATCAATGTTCAACATTTGCAAACAAGAATTAAACTTGTTTAGGGTAGTACCTTAGTACCCATATCAGTTGGGTTAAATTGAGTAGCAATTTTCTCAAGAAATAAAACCTATTTAGAAACTATATCTCTAATAAAATGCAATTTAACATCAATATGCTTTGTTCTTTCATGAAAAATTGAATTTTTACACAAATATATAGCACTTTGACTGTCTGAATATACAACAAGAAGATTACATAGTTCATTAATTTTAGATAATAAACACTTAAGCCACAAAGCTTCTTTTATAGCCTTAGTTGCAGCCACGTATTCAGCCTCAGTTGTGGACAGATCAACAACAGGTTGAAGTTTGGATTTCCACCTAATACATGTTCCACACAAAGTAAACATATAAGTTATAGTAGATTTCAATTTCCAGCAAAATTTGAATATATAAAGCCTTTAAGCACTACACCTTCATTATAGGCACTAAAACATAAGCCCAAATGTGAAGAAGATCATTTCAAAGCAACCCAATGTTCAGACCTTGGGTTAGCCATAAATATGCTCAGTGTACTAATAGAATGAGCTACACCAAGTCTTGTACAAACTATAGTGTACATAACTGATCCTACAACATTTGTGTAGGGAACTCTTTCCATTTGTTTAATATTTGATTCATCTATAGGACATTGATCCTTACTTAGCTTAAAATGGCTAGTCAAAGGAAGAGTAACAGGTTTTGAGTATGCATAGCAAATCTAGTCAACATTTTTTCTACATAGGCGGTCTGTTTCAAAGTTAATAACATGTTATGCCTTTTATTAGTTATTTCCATAACTAAAGGTTTCTTAGCATGATCTAGATATTTCATTTCAAACTCAACACTCAAAGATCTTTTAATGTCATTTATAGCTTACATATTCTGATCAATCAAAAGCATATCATCCACATACAAGAGTATAAAGGCTACAATAGCATTTGCATCATCTTTCTTAAAATATAAACAGTGATCAAATTCACTTCTAATAAAACCAATAGTAGATACAAAATTATCAAATCTTTTGTACCACTATCTTGGAGATTGCTTCAGGCCATACAAAGATCTTTTCAACAAACAAACATGTTCAACTTTAGTTTTATCAATAAAACCAGGTGGTTGTTTCATATAAATAACTTCATCTAGATCATCATGTAAAAATGCAGTTTTTACATCATTTGTTCAAGTTCAAAATCATAATGAGCATCAAGAGCCAATATACCTTTAATATTAGTATACTTAACCACAGGAGAAAAAATCTCATTATAATCTATGCTTTCTTTTTTGTGTAAAGCCCTTAGCAATAAGCCTATCCTTAAATCTGACATGCATCTTCTCAGTATTTTTCTCCTTAACACTAAATATCCACTTGCAATCAACAAGTGCCTTACCTGCAGGTTTATGAACTAAAATCCAAGTTCTATTCTTCATTAAGGAGTCAACTTCATCTTTCATAGCAGCCTGCCAATTCTCAGATTGTTGGTTGCACATAGCCTCTTCATAAGGTTTAGGTTCTTTGAAGACAAGATCTTGATAAGACATAACAGCAAGTGACATGTAATCTCTATGCCTAATAGACTCTCTTATTTCTCTCCTAATTCTATCTCTAGTTAACTGGTAATCACTCACACTACTAACTTGTTCATCTAAATCTCCTTAAACACTACCATTTTCTTCAACATTTTGAGGATAAAAAGCATTTCCAGCTTCCTCATCCACATGTTTACTTTCAACAAGATCAGATGGGAGTAGGGGTGGCAAAAAA
>CAIGRQ010163959.1:0-12718 GCA_903798375.1 Fraxinus sp. D2006-0159 | reverse complement strand
AAGCCCTCGCTCTAGCTTCTTTTTTATTTATTTGTTTATTTTTCGTAAATTTTGTTAAATACGATTTAATTAGCTATATCTCCAAAAATAACCAAAAATCAGTCAACGCTATTACATAACTAACTATACTAAGACACGTGCCTTGCACGTGCGTTCACTAGTATTATTTCAAATGTCAGATATATACATAAATAATAAATAAATATAAGGTAGGTATATATTTACCATATTTTGAGTTCCGTGTATTTTGGAAACATAAAGAAGTGATATGTATAAAACTCTCCACGTTAAACCACCCCACCCCACCCCACCCCAAAACCCACGAAAACTCACCATCTTCTTCCATTTCACCCACAAACGATTTTCACGACTCTTTTAAAAAAAAACACTAGATATCTTCTTCCATTTCACCACAACTGAATATCTGTTTTCACAATACACCAAACATTGAGCGATTTTCACAATTCTTTTCAAAAAAAAAAACACCAGACATTGAAGCCGCTATCTTTTTCCATTTCACCCACAAACTGAGACATTGAAAATGGTTTTAACAAGGAGTAATGATCCCAAAAATCGAGATAAGATGGGTGAGAAATCTAGAACAAAAGCAGAGAAAAGAAAAAGGATTAAAAGAACTAAAGATTCGAAACATGAAACTCACAAAACCCCACTAAAACCACGAAAAGTAAATTAATCTTAATCTGATTTTGTTATTTAGAAATGCATATTTAACATATGTTTGGTGTGAATGGTTGGGATATTCGCACAATGTTATAATTTGTGACTTCATTTTGTGAAACATTGGTTGTAGCATATTCTATGGTAAATTTGTTTGAAAAGTTAAAATCAATTGTTTATCTGATTCAGGTAATGGAAAATTTGTATTTCACATGGTGTTTATGGTTTAGGTAGTCACACATACTTTTGACGTTGTGACCTTATTGTGACCGCATTTTTACTATTATTTGCAATACATTATGTGGTTGTGAAATGTCTATAGTTCTATGATGAATCACGAGGTTTTAATTGTTGACCTATGGTTCACGTCTCGTTTTGATTATCACAAATAAATTTTTTTTATCTCTAACAAATTGATTTCAAATATCTATAGTCATTATTTCATAGAGTCAATGACATGAAGTTCGAGGTCAAGTAATTTGCGCACAAAGATCGACATTGACGATCAAGCAATGCACGCCAAGATGTTCAACATGGACAATCTACATCTAAGATCGAGGGTATGAAGAACAATATTGAAACCTGCAAAAAGTAGCCTCAACAAGAATCGAGATAAAAGTCAATGAACGATCAAGCAATGCACGCCAAAATGTTCAAAATATTGTACTTAGATGTTTTACATTCATGTAAAGGTAAAATATTTCAACACTTGGCAAATGATCACTAAGAGCTCAAAGTAAATTTTTACCTTGAAAATAATACGTGAGAGAGTACTTCAAGAAAATACATCAAAAAAAAAATCACGCAAGAAAACGTCTCGGGGCAAAATGCCCATTCGGACGTTCGGATGACCCCCAACGGTCACTTTTTTTTATCGTTCTGACATCTTCAAACGGCTAGTTGATTACATGATCCGGACGTTCGGATGGCTTGTTCAGATGGATAGAATTTTGGACGATTTGAATGCTATAAATACCTCATTCACTTTTCATTTGCAAAAACTTTTCTTCAGCATTAAAGAGAGGCTTTTATTGATCACAACTACCTTATTTTCTATCCTTAAGAAGATCAAAAGTATTTAAATTTTGAAAAACTTTTGAGCGATTAACTTTGTGAAAATCTTTACTTCTTCAAGAAGTTTTTCAATCAAACACTTTGAGCTATACTCATTACCATCTATTGAAGTGTTTGCCTCTTCTCTTCTTGTTGTCAATTTTGAATCTATTATTCATTAAGAAGAGAAGGTTTCACTTGTAAATTCATTCTGATTCGTGGGTCGTGTTAAGGTCCCGAAAAGCTCAACATTGTAAAGGACTGGTGATCCTTGTTCGTAAGTCACCGAAAGCGTTGTAAAGGGTTGGATTGTACCATAAGTCAATCAACATAGTGAAAAAGGTCTTGCTCGTGAAGGAGAGCTTGGTAACGGGGGACGTAGATCATTGCGTTGGATCAAACCTCCATATTACATCATTTGCATTCTCTAACCCTTTTATTTAACGTTTTTACCTTGTGCAAGTTTACATTGTTCCATTTACGTGTCTACTTGTACTTAGTTTAATTTTATATCATTTGTGTGTTTACTTGTTTAAGAAATTTAATAACAAATTCACCCCCTATTGGTTAACCAATATTGGGCTTTCATTAATAAGCCTATATTTATGTATAATCCGTGACCTTAGTTATATGTGACCTAAATAATGTCTGTGACAAACTAATTGCATGCAACATGCTTTTTCTGTTATTAGAATGCACGTACAAGTATCAAAATACTGATGTAGGCTTTTTATGTTTGTCATATGTTGCAAGAATAGGAGTATATAATACTGAAGGCTATATGATTTCTTGGTAAAATTACCATGAATGCAACCAAGCACATGCTATCAAATTTGACATCGAAGTTCAATAATGAACAAAAACAGGTTCTAGCTAATACTTGTTTTTCCTATTTCTTGGATTGTAGTGAGATAGTTGTTCAATCTCAGTTAATCCATTATTTTCTTCTGCGGGTGGTGAAGCAACCGAACAAAAAGGAGATGTGGTTTGTGGTTGCTGGTAAGTATCTGTGGTTTTCTTTGCCTAAGTTCTGTCTGGTCATGAGACTTAGGTACTAGGGACACTATGTAAGGAGAAGTCTTCAAAATGCACAGTCCACGATTAAGGATAAATCTTTTGGATACTTGAATTTAGTAACAAATGAAGATGTTAGAGACATCTTCCTTGGTTTAACGAACGAAGACAATCATGATGTGGTTAGGATTGGGATTCTTTATTTGATAACATCATACATGTTCTCAACCTCGTACAAGAAGATTGTTGAGAACTATTTGTTTGCTCTTGTTGAAGATTTTGATGTTATGAACTTGTTTTCAGGTGCGAAAGATTTGCTCGATATTTCCATAAACTCGCTGAAAGATGGTTTGAGTCATAGAAATTCTCACTACAGACTCAAAGGATTTCTAGTTTCCTTCCAAGTTTGGATTTATGAGTCTATTCCACTGCTAGATGGGACTGTGACTTCTAGGATTCGGAGGAGCTGCCCACGTATCTTGAATTGGAGATCAGATACACAGTCATCTAGTGCTAAACTTGAAGAATAGGTGTTCTCTGACCTGGATGTAAGTTTTCATTTCATTTGTGTATTACGTAAACAAGTAACAAATGAGTCACAGTTAACCTAATAGAGTCACAGATCATATTTCATATTACACAGTCGAAGGGAAAATCACATTGCATAGCACTCATTAATTTTTTAGACATGTAACAGGTCACATTGCATAGTCACAAGTTATATTTTCTATTCCACAGGTCACATTGCATAGTCACGGGTCACATTTCATAGTACTCATCAATTTGTGAGACATAATTTAAGTTGTGCAATCAGCATACATGTCAAAGTAAATGGGTTTCATGACAACTGTTTTCGTTTATGTACAGCTACAAGTACAAGACATCAATTCTTTTGAAACGAAGATGATGCAGCCATACATGGAAGGTGATTCATTTAACACACCACAGTAGAAGTTTAATGCTCCAGCCCTATCACGTGCTAGCAGAAGTACAAAGATTCACCAACCAGAAAACAAGTCCAAACCACGTATTCTTATGATTACTGACGAACGATTGGGCCATTCCAGCGATATTGAGGATGATGACAATAATTTTGTAAATCCACCTTCAAGAAGACATAGAACATCATTTTTTGTTCGTACTTCGATGTATCCTCCGATCGAACCACACACCGCGCACATTCACTCACCGCTAGAGGAGGGCCCATCTGCTCATATGTCTCCACCTCCAACAGTACATGTACATGGATCCAATCTATGTTGCTATCTTTAATTTTAAGTGTCATTATGTTTATTGATTTATCATATTTAAGTTTTTTATTTGTGTTCATGTTTTGAATTTCAAATATGCATGTTAATTCTAGGTTAAGTTTTGTTGACATCAAAAATTGAAAGTACAAAATCCAAGCCAACATAGAATGTAAATGAGGATTTTTACTGATAATGACTTGTAAAGTACAAGAGTGAACTACAAGTGTTTTCCTCTGTTTTTCCCAAATGAGATATTTGAAATATCAAGTGTTTTTCATCCCCCCTTCCTTGAGGAGATCTTCACCCTTTTTATAGGAGACGAAAAAGCAACATGCATGCATACTACTTCCACCGTCTTTTCACTGTAATGCCGAGCTAAGGAAGTACGATCGTTGGTACAACAAGATTTACTGTCGAACTAGAGTATGTCAGATCCTGTGGAGCATTTATTACAAGTGGGCCCCTATAATCAATACATAACTTAGAGGAGTAAGCTAACATCATTGATTGGAGGATTGTATGGGTACTGACGTGGGACCTTTCCAAGTGTACTTTCACGATTGGTAACTCATATATTTTGCCAGTGATCCTTAATCATTGTGTCTTTTGCCTTAAAAGACTACACGGGCTTCTCAAAGAAGACACTTATAGCTTCGAGCTGACCTTGTCATTTCGAGCTCAACATAGTACCTACTGGTAATGTGGAATAGTCCGATCTTAATTACCTCAGAGGTCGGACATCAACAGTTACCCCCCAAGTCAGTATCGACCTAAGTGAGGGACTGACCTTTAAGATTTGATTTGGCATAGTTTCCAATTCTTTTGCAATAATTACTTCAATGAATACAGAGGACACATGTCCAAAGATGACTTGTACGTAAGCTGTAAGGTGGATTTCTTCTCCTAGAAGCTTTTAATTACAGTCGTTGCTCATTTATTACTTTATTCAAACGGTTCAGATTTGAGGCTCTTGGCATTCTGACACTTTGAATTACTACATCTTTCTTTATTCTTACACTTTTTGGATTTTTGAACTCTCAAGCTTTCTCTCTAAAAAATTTTCCTCTCATTTCTTTTCTCCTGAGTGAGGTATACCAAATCTGCATACGATTGATTTCCATATGAATTTCGTGGTCTTGTGTTCTGTTATCTTGGCCAAATGTTCAGCTTCAACCCACTTGGTGAAGTAATCCACTACTACAATTCCAAACTTGGTGCCACCCTTTCTGGTGGGCGTAGGACCAATTTAGTCTACTCCCCATTTGGCAAAAGGCCATGGTACCGTCACATAATTCAACTCTCTGGGTGGGAGGTTGATGTTTGGAGTAAATCGTTGGCATTTGTCACATTTTTTTGTGAACTCCATAATGTCCTTTTTCATGGTCGGCCAGAAATATGTCGCATGATCTTGCAAACCAATGACTGCCTCCTGTGTGGTTCCTACAAATTCCTCCATGTACTTCTTCCATAACATTTAGTGATTCTTCTTCATTTAGACATCTAAGCAATGGTACAGAATACCCTCATTTATATAGGACACCATCAACTAGCGTGTACCTTGCTGTCCTTACTCGTAACTTTCTTTCCGTACTGAGATCTTTGGGGAAAACACTTGTTTGTAAGTACAAGACGATCTCATCCATCCAGGTCAGCTTGAGGTCGGTGGTTATAGAGACAGTTTTAGATTCTTGAATAACAGGGCCGCAAATCCTCCCTACTGGGATACTATCGAACCTTTCGATCCCTTCGCTTATTGCCAATAGAGCAAGAGCGTCAGGATATCCATTTTGAGTTCGTAGAACCCTTTCGACCCTGATATCCTCAAAACTCAGTAGTTCCTTTTTGACGATCTAAAGGTATTTGTTCATCCTTTCCTCTTTCGATTGGTAGGCTTCATTGACTTAGTTTACCACTAATTACGAGTCGCTATATACAATTATGTGGTCAATCCTCATTTCCTTGGCCATCCGTAGACCAGCGATGAGGGTTTCTTATTCAGCTTCATTGTTGGATGCATAGAAGTTAAATGGCAGATCTTCGCAAAATATCTGTTGATCGGAGCTTATTAGTACAATCCCCGTTCCAGCTCTTTCGTCCATGGAAGACCCATCCACAAAAAGTTTCCAAGACATACGAGGATGCGATTCTCCTTTAGAGTCTACGCTAAATTCAGTAATGAAATCAGCCATGGCTTAGGCTTTTACGGAAGCTCGTGGTTTATACCTTATATTGAATTGCCCAAGCTCAATTGACCACTTTACCATCCTTCCAGAAGTATCAGGTTTTTGTAGTACTTGCCTCAATGGGTGGTTGGTTAAAACTTCGATTGGGTGTTCCAAGAAATAGGGCCTCAGTTTTCTAGATGTTGTAACGACTGCATAAGCTAACTTTTCTAATGGAGGGTAGCGCAGCTTGGCTTCATGCAGGGCTTTACTAATGTAGTAAATGGGGTGTTGAATTTTCTTTTCCTCCCTGGCCAGTACCGCACTAACAGCGTGTTCAGATACTACCAAGTAGAGCAGTAGTATTTCTTCTGTTTTTGGCTTAGAGAGCACGGGTGGTCGTGCTAGGTGGGATTTTAACTGGTCAAATACGAGTTGGCATTCGGGTGTCCACTCAAACCTTTTTCCCTTTCTTAATATGCTAAAGAAAGGCTTGCACTTGTCTGTTGATTTTGACATGAAGCGGCTAAGGGCAGCTACTCGCCCTGTTAAGCTTTGAACTTCCTTGGGCCGCACTGGAGGACGCATTTCCACAATGGCCCTTATTTTTTCTAGATTGGCTTCAATCCCTCTTTGGTTCACCATATATCCCAGGAATTTTCCCGAACTTATACCTAAGGCACACTTTTGGGGATTCAGCTTCATTCTACAACAACTTTTGCACTTCTTTGTTCAGAGCTTCATACCGTTCCGAGTTCAAAGGACAATGTCGCTGTTGCTTTGGCCGTATTAAAGGATCAATACCTAATTTATGACACATGACTTTGGGTCAATCCCTTTCATGTCGAAATGTTCCCGTGTGAAGACATCAAGGTTTTCTTGAAGGAAGCCAATGATTTGATCCCTTAGCGGAGGTCGCATCTCATGACCCCACCCTCAATTCCTTCTGAGGATTATATGTTCCCTCCTTGATGATGTCCAGTTCTTCTACGGGTTCTCCTCCTCGTACTTTCAGTCGTAGATCCAGTGAGTTCGATGAGGATTCTGCTGTGCATGTCATGCAAATCTCCGAGGGGTAATGGATCCTTTTTCTTTCCAGGTCGATGACCACTTGACATTTATCAGCAACGTTTTTGTTTCCTTTGACCTGTCCTGTACCGTGAGGTGTAGGGAACTTGATGGAATAGTGATACATAGATACTACGGCTCTGAAGTCGAACAATATAGGTTGTCCCATGATAGCATCATAAGGGGACCTTGAGTTTAGAACTACGAACTCCACTTTGGCTTTAGTTCGGCAAGGGGGTTCTCCGATCTCAACAAGGAGGTTGATTACTCCTTTTACTCCGGAAAGGACACCATCAAGCCCCATAATTAAGTTTGGGTAAGGTTGCACGAAACCCAGGAAAATTCTGACTCGTTCCAAAGTGTCCGTGTAGACTATATTGAGAGAGCTTCCTGTGTCTAACAATACTTTGAGGATGTTGACCTTGGAAAGGGATATAGAGATCACCAAGACTTCAGAATAGGGATTTGGATCTGCTTCTTTTTCTTCGAACATGAGCTGGTTGTCATTTACTTTCCTGCAATGTTTCTCTGTAATGCCGATCTCAGTAAGGTCGGCCACAATGGGCCATTTGTACCTTGAGGCCTCTACCCGTTGGGTGAATTGGTTTTTCAGCATTCGGACTTGGGGTTAGGTAAATCAATGTTGCAAGCCTTCGCTTCAACTTGATTTTCATGCACCACACCGGGTCCAGTTGGTGTCGAGAACTTAAGGCAATAGTGGTATATTAAGGTGGTAGCTTGCAGCTCATGCAGTATGGGCCACCCTAGTATGGTATTGTAATTTGAAGGCAGATCTACAACGATGAAGTCTGCCAAGATCCTCCTTTGGTAGGGAGGTTTGTCCAACTCCACACTCAGCACTATTTGTCCTCGGGCTTCGATGGGGTCTCCAGAGAATCCTTGCAACCTCCTAGAATATGGTCGGAGATAGCGTTCATGGATTGCCATTTATTCCAACGTTTTGGAATATAGAACATTTACCGAGCACCAATTATCTACTAGAGTTCGGTATATCTACAGTCATAACTATGACTAACGCGTCACTTTGATCTTGCATGTACATCTCTCTCCGAAAACTCGAACCATTCTGGATATGGCGAAATGCAGAGCTCCGGCTTAGGAGGTGTCACACTATAATTTTGCCAGAAGCGAACGTTCCTTGCCATTCTGCGCCGAGCTCTTCGTGATCTTTCAAGATATTTATTTCCACTTATCAAAGTTCAGACCTCAAGTCGGTCCTGGGTGTTGTGGACTTGGGACCTAGGCTGAACTTGCGGGCCTACTCCTGGTTGGTTAAAATGATGAGTTCTAGCTACATTTGCTTCATGGGGGTTAGCTACGAACTCCTACAAATGACCCCATCAAATGAGTGACTCCACCTCTTCCTTTAGGTTTCGGCAGTTGTCGGTATCATGTCCTGTTGTCCTGGGATAGCGACATACTTCCCTTGATGTTTCCCAGCTAGTTCCTTTTTCTGAGGCGGAGGTCGTCGAAAGGTTTCCTTTTCTCCTGCCTTCAAGAAAACCTCTCCCAAAGTTGCATTCAACGAGTGATATTCGCGAACTTTATCGGGATATGGCCTTGAACGACCTTGATCCCTTTTGTCTCTCTTCCTTTCCCGACCTGAATCCTTTTCTATTTGCTTCTCTTTAGCCTATTGCGGGAGCTAGGTGACTTGCTTAACATCTTTGTTATCTAACATAGCTTTTTACGCACTTATGTATTTCTTAGCTCGGCTTAGGAACTCATGGTACGTCTGAGGTTTGTCTTCGTGAACGAACCATCAGGACCTTATCCTCGGCCTTAGCCCTGAAAGAACGACCATAAGTGCGGCATCATTAGAAATCTTTTCAACCTCCATAGATTGTTTGTTGAACCTGCTTCAGTAACTTTTCAGTAATTCAATTTTTCCTTGTACCAACCTTTCCTTAGGTGTGGTTCTTACCTTTGAGTCCATAAACTGAGCTAAAAGTGTCGTGGCGAGGTCGTCCCAATTTTTTATGGACCTTTAGTGCAATCTTTTGAAACCATCTTTGAGCTTTATCCCCCAAGGTTAAGGGAAAAGCGCGGCACATAATGGCATCTCCAGCCCCATGCAATTCCATCCAAGAGGCATATTTGTCCAAGTGACTGAGGGGGTCTCCTTCCCCGTCATATCCGGTCAATTGTGGCATTTTTAATTTTTCAGGTAGCGATTCTGCCAAAATATCCTCGGTGAAGGGTGAATGACGCTTTGTTAAATGTATTCTTCTGTGCTTCCCTTATTTTTGGCTTCCAAGTCGGCTATACGTTTCCTGAGAGCACTCATTTTAGGACCAGTTTTGTCGAAAGAGTGATTGACAGGTCGTCCATCATTTTTATTTGGGGGTGTCAATGAGTGTTACGAGCCCAACCTATTGAATACGCTATTCGTCCTCCTGGCGGTCGGTTTCGTTGTAGTAGAAGAACTTCTTCAGTTCGGCTCTTAGAGGATTCTTCGCCTGAGAATTGGAGAGCTCTTCTGGTGTGAGGTTGCCTAGTTCTTTCTTATTGTGGGGATTCCACCTCAGTATCCTGCAGTGAGTCTCAAATTTGTTTTTTCTCCAGTCTACTAACAATGTTTGTTAGTTTTTCAATAGCTTCCGTCATAGCCACCATTTGAGGGTTGATGACTTCACTGCGACCTCGTCTTTCGACGTTCATTGGGTTAATTTGTTCAGGACGAGTATTGGATCGATTCTCAGATGCTGAAAATTCGTCCATTATACTGGTTTGCCAATTTTATGGTAAAATGGGATTGTTTTCCCAAGTTGGGCCCTCCTTCTAGCGCCAAACTGTTGACGTCGAAAATTGTAAGTACAAAATCCAAGCTAACTTAGAATGTAAATGAGGATTTTTACTGATAATGACTTGTAAATTACAAGAGTAAACTACAAGTGTTTTCATTTGTTTTTGCCAAATGAGATATTTGAAATATCAAGTATTTTTCATCTCCCCCTTCTTGAGGATAATTTCACCCTTTTTATAGGAGAAAAAGCAACATGCATGCATGCTGCTTCCACCGTCTTTTCACTGTAATGCCGAGCTGAGGAAGTACGATTGTTGGTGCAACAAAATTGGCTGCCGAACTAGAGTATGGCAGATCCTATGGAGCATTTATTGCAAGTGGGCCCCTATAATCAATGCATAACTTAGAGGAGTAAGCTAACATCTTTGATTGGAAGATTATGTGGGCGCTGACGTGGGACCTTTCCAGGTGTACTTTCACAATTGGTAACTCATATATTCTACCAGTGATCCTTAATCATTGTGTATCTTTTGCCTTAAAAGACTACGCAGGCTTCTCAAAGAAGACACTTATAGCTTCGAGCTGACCTTGTCATTTCGAGCTCAACGTAGTACCTACTGGTGACGTGAAATAGTCCGATCTTAATTACCTCGGAGGTCGGACATCAACAAGTTTCATATGCATTTTAAGACGAGGTCACATGACACTTCATTGAAGTCACAACTGAATATCAATTGGTTACAAATGTTTCATACAAGTTCATATTTTAAATAATTATTGTTGATGTACTTCACATGTAAATATGCATTTGTGACATGTCGTTATGAATTTGGAAAATGTCATTCAGACAGGTCACAAATATAGAAGAATTGGTCACATGCCATAGTGTTCAAGATCACATACAAATGTGTATATGTCACACATGATTCATAGACCCCAATACCTTACATTATCCATGTCATTGATGTATGTCAAATTTCATAGGTGTTGGAGAGTTTGCAAAATGAAATCAGTCAACTCCAAATGAAAAATAAGGAGCTCTCTATGCAAATGAATGATGTCAAGGTACATTTATCATCAATTACAGCTGACAGAAATCACAAGATGAATATAATTGTTCGTATGTAAGGAGAAATCAGGTCAGACTTGTGGGAGATGAAGACAGAAATGAACTTTCTTTCTGAATCAGTGACTACAATGATTTCAAACTCTATGGATTAGATTCTAAACTTATTCGAAGACAAAATTGATTTGCCTAGTGACGGAGCTATAAACATTCAGGAAGAAGTAAGTCCATTTTACTACTGAGTTTTGACATGTTCATTTGTAACTTTAACTTTTCATACATAAATGTGCCATTGTAGGGGGAAAATGTTGAAGAAACTGTGACAAGAAAGGGAAAGGTAAGCTATTTGACCTATTGACATTCGAACCGTCGTCATTTGATTTGGGGATTGCTTCTACCCATCCTACTCCAAACGTTGGCAACATTGGATCACAACTGGTTCAATTAAAACAAGTTCAAGAACAAGTTGATGTTGTAATTGCCCATGTATTGAAGGACACAGAATGAGAACATCAAGAGGTTTCTGGTTAAAAAATCATTTACGCACAGACATTATATTTTACCTCTCATAGGTCACAGAATTAACTAATGTGTCATATTTCACTACATTACAGGTATCGCTCACTTCTGCACATACATCGAGTCTTCCGTTGAAATGTGTCTCTAGACCGGCAAGAATATTACAATCTCATTTTGTTTGTAACAAAGGGAATCAAAGCAAGAGTTCTGAGAGTGTCGTAGTTTTTTGATACTACAATCAGCATGCAGATGATGCTGATGTTGTAGCATTTAATAATTGGTTTCATAGAGGTTACAAACCAACAACAAGTAAGTACGACATTATTTTGTGAACTGCGACATAAACCCATTGCAAATAAGGATAACTAATTTATTATTTGATTCTTTTTATAGGAAAAAATTCAAAGATACTGACGATGTTATTAAGCCCCCATTTTACATTGGCACAATAGTCGTATGCAACAAAACATGGTGGCATGAACTCGTTTCCCCAGAAGCATCGTTGACCAACTCAGTATGTAAGATGACATCATTCTATATATGTATCATAGCATTTGTATTGTGTCACATACCGTATGTTACATACTGTATATACAAATCACAGACATTATGGCCAGATCACATTAATTTCATATAGGTCGCGAAACACATGGACATGTCACATATGACCCATAAATATCATTGTTCATTAGTCACAAGTTATATAACTTAGGTCACGTACCATGTATACAAGTTACAGACATTATGGTAAGGTCATATTAATTACATTCAGGTCACAGAACACATGTAATGGTCACAAATCATACAGAAACACCATTGTTCATTAGTTACAAATCATATACCATAGGTCACAAACCATTTACACGAGTCACACGAATTATGGTCAGGTCACATTAATTACATTCAGGTCACAAAACACATGGACAGGTCAAGATTATATACAAACATCATTGTTCTAATAGATCCTGACAACTAATTAGTGCTTATTATTTTCTATGGTGACAGCAAACGGATGCATGCTTCTACTACATTATCAACTGGAACGTTATGGCGAGAATGTCAAGTTAAAGGCTACCACAACTAACTCATACTTTCAGGCGACGATCAAGAATGTATATCCTGATAGGAATGTAAAATGCAT
>CAIGRQ010163947.1:0-12722 GCA_903798375.1 Fraxinus sp. D2006-0159 | reverse complement strand
TTTTGAGGCAATTACCTAACACACTTTGCTCTAGACATTCAATAGCAGTACATAATATAAGCCATAATTATTCGCTGAATGCAACCAAAATTAGATGAATTTGTCTACTTGTACAGCCCCCTCACAATAGGGGAGGTGTAAAACATTGTTGTACAAGTAGCATTTCTCAAATCAGATAAGGGCACTTTGTTCTAGACGTTCAATAGTTAGCAGTACATAATATAAGCCACAATTATTCACTGAATTCAACCAAAATTGAAAAATCGAGCGTCGCACTGAAAATCACTTAACAATTCATGGATTACCAATTTAACGGCTTTTAAGTTATTGAATAGTTGTTATTTATTTATTTTTTTAATTTTGACCTTACGTGCGGAATTAATCAATCAAAAGCAACAAGTCACTTTTGATTGTTTTTAAATTATTAAACATACAAGTTCAATTGTCCTATGTTTGAATATCGCAGTAATAAGGAAAACAATAATAATCACTGATGTGATGACGGAGAAATCCCAATCGGGTAAAAACTTCGGGACCAAGCCAGTACCTCCGCTATAGACAATATGGAGTGAGTTACAGTCAGATATTATCTAGTCAACTCCACTAGACTTTTTGATCTATTTTCGACTAACTCCAAGACCTACTCCAAGATCTCTTACCAGCGGAATTCCAAGAACCTGCTTCAAGGCATTGTGCTCTTCCTACATTTGTAGTCCAACCTCTTTCAACTTTCAGAAACTTTTGAAATTCAACTAAGAGGGTACCTTTCTATGACCAATAGGAAGTAGGAGGTGTTTCGGATTCAATGAGTTTGACGTTTTTCCCAAATTTGTGGTTGTGTGATCTTAAGAAGAAAAGATGGAATCAATGTATGAATATGCTCTTGGATCTTCAAAGAATAAATGAATGTGTTTAGAGAATAAACACAGTGAACAACCAGCCCTCAATTCGTACATATGATTAAGTATTTATAGGAGAGTGTAATTAGGTTGAATGAGCAGGGAAAAATACTTCAAAATAGCAAATTAGGATTTTTCGGATCGACCTGTCACTCAAGCAAGAAACTGGTAATAGGCGAGCGACGCACTGTCGCTTAAGCGAGAAACTGGTGACAAGAGAGCAATACATTGTCACTCGAGATAGATCTCGTCGACAGGTGGGGCGACATGCATTCTGTTTTTGTCGCTGGAACGCCAACAATGCGAGAAGCTAGTGAAAATGTGACGTCGTATTTTTCCTCTTTTCATACTCGAACCCTACACTTCATAACCCAATTTATACAAATTGCATCCTAAGTTTTTGATTTTTACATCACGTTATAAATTAGTCATTTTATCTACAAAATTGTCAACGCCAAAAACCTAACAAAAATTAGACAGGGGCAATAAAATAAATACATGTAACCAAATGAAGGGTGATTAAGGCCTTTGGCTACATAAAGTTACTGGTCCTACTGTACCACTTTCTCCAATGTTAGCACTTTTTCAGTATTATGTCACATAAAGTAATTGCATCAAAATCTTATAAATTAGACAGGGGGCTTACAAAGAAATTATTTTCTTTTAAACGATTGTATCAGCTGAATGTACAATTTATTGTACAATTAAATTGTACATTCTTTACAATTTGTTTATGACTAAAAATGACGTCATAAATTTAGACTAACTTAAGACAAATTTAATAGGATAATTACTGAAATATTGTTAAAAAAGAGTAATTCTTATGTACGGTTGCTTTGTAAGTGGATGACCATAGTCCCTATTTAAATGCCTTCAACCAAGAGCTAGCCGCTCCTTGTCACGTTAAGCTATAGTTCGACCTTTATATGTTTTGTCACCATCCTAATTGCAAAAGTTTTGATTCGCTACCGAATTCGACAAACCAAGTCATCATTTTACAGAGGTTGTAGTTGTTGCCTATATCATGATTATCTGTGCTATCTATGCAATCATTATGCTTTTCTGAAAGGTGAATAAAAATGTGCTGACGTCAAAGATGCACTTGCTGATCATTTTAGAGGTAATGACATCATTAGAAAACACATTTTCAAGTGAGAAACGATTGTGTTTCAAATGATGGCGGTACATGATTGAGCTTATTGGACGAACTTCTAGTTTAACATGTGATTTTGGAGTTTCGTTGCTAAAATCCTTCTAATCTTACTCGAAGTTGGTCCGAGTTAGCATGTGAGTTCAAACACCAACATAATTAATAAAATATTTAGAGCATTTTGTATTTCACATATGGTTAACAATATCATTTTACGACATCCACAACAGTTAAGTTTTTCTTTTCATTATTAAATATTTTTTTAGCCTTCTACAGTAGGGGTGAAAAATTCTCCATTACCCCAATTATGTGTTGCAATGAAAAACACTTTCAAAAATATTTTTGATGTGTACCAATTATTTTTTCTTGTTATAGTGTTCGATCCCCATGACAAATTGCATGGGAGCGAACATTATTTTCAGTTATTGCATAATAATTTATATTTTGTCTTTGAAACAAATATATCGTCGCTATGAGAAAAAAATATAAAATTGTGTAATTGGTACTCGAACTATGTAGGTTGATTTTTTCTTGAGTTTAAACTGTGTAAAACTCATATGCTGGGAGCATCTATATGGGAAAATACATTAGCAATTTCTTTAATTTACTTAAATGGTGGAATGCACAACAATATCAAGATCTGGTATCGTTTATTTTTATCATCACTTACAGATATAAGGTCTATTATGAAAATTATATGTTAGATCGAGATGTATCAATTGGCTTGAACAAAATTATAATCCAAATATAAGTATACGTTTCTACGCATCGTGGCTTCAAGAAGAAAAATGTAGTATGCGTCATCTTTTCAGATGTTCAATTGTATGTTATTAAATTTGAACAAAGTTACTCATTACTCAGTGAACTTTGTTGTAGGTAACATTGATGGAAATTATACGAGTGATTGATGGGTAACTTTATCTATTGGATGAGTAACGAGTAACCTTTTAAATTTCGGTGAGTAAGTAGTAACATATAACAAAGTTAAGTGAGCAAAGAGCAACTTTTTAAAAATCAGTGAGCAAGTAGCAACCTATAACAAAGTTCAGTGACCATTTATTGAATTAATTCTTTTCCCAAACTATAATTATCCCAAAGAATAAATTTATTTGAGACATGTGAAAAGTATATGTAGAATTTAGCAAAAATATCTCTACAAACAGTTCCGGTGGAGTTGCTCGACTTGCATGCTTCACAAAAAATCGCGACACGCATCATGGAATCCTAGTATAAATCTTTTTGTTCACTCTTGAACGATTTGTCGTTATTTTTTTCATTTTTCGTGTGACATATTCTCTCAAAACGATTTATAAATATGTTAACTAATTTTTTAATTCAATATACCAAACATCATAATCTATCAATTATTGTATCACTATTTTCACAATAAAGATTTTAAAACCCAAAAAATCATAACTCGGCCTCTTTTTAGGTGCATAAAAACTTGAATATTCAATCAACAATATCAAGAAATGGAATAAAAAGGAGAAGAAATTTTATTAAAAAAAATTGCCACAAAATGGCTGATAAAATTAGGGCCCGATTGGATATTTTTTGTCTGATGAACAAATATTTGACCTTAAGGACCACCTAAGGTCAGGTAGACCTCAAGTGGCCATACTAGAATGGGTTTCCGACATAGATATGTGGTCGTTGAATTGCTTATACATACTGATTTTGTTTTTAGCCATACAAACGATCCTGCGGCTTTGTGGTGCTCGAGCTTTTAATAATAAGTTATATTTTTTTTTAAATAAATAAATTATTTATAAAAAATATTACATATAAAATAAGCAAATAGTGTTTTGTGAAAAATATATAATGTTCATTTCACTTTTTCATTGACTATAAATCAATCAACAATTCTTTCTAAGAATGTTCAATACAAAAAAATCGCGCCATTCCATCCTTAAAAACACTTAGAGCGTGTTTAGCAGAGATTAAAATCGGATTAAAATTGAAAAACTAACCGTTATTGTTGATTTTTATTAGATTAGTGAAACTCAATAACGGTTATATTTTCAATTTTAATCGGCTTTTGAGCTCTACAAAACATGCTCTTAAATCCTCACCAATTTTATGTTTTAGCCTCTGTTTGGTGAGGATTTAAATCAGAATATTAATCTAAATCAAAGAAAATATTAAATTTTAATCACATATTTTATGAAACTCACAATTTTTTAACCATATAATTAAATTTTTATCAAAATCTGCTAAATGTCTTAACTTTAATGCCCAACAAAAATGGGGACTTACCGTCAATTGAGTGTCATCAGGTCCTTTAACATAAGACAATATATAAAAAAAAAAACAAAATCTGTACTCACTTCTTTGCACTTAAAAAAAGGTGTTTAAACTCTTTATATTTCTCTTTAAAGCAATTAAAAATATAGTGATTAGAATGGTTGGACCCATCAAAGCTATGCATGTGAGATATTCTATTATTTTTGTGTGTAATAACAACCTAATTGCACACGTAAGTGATTAAGTTCTCGTTTGACTCGCATTCCTCAATTTTTTTTAATTCAAATTCATTGTCAAAAAGCATATTTTATACTATACACTATTTTTCAGTTACACGTTTCATTAACTTTTATCTAAATTTATAAAAATTATATTTTTTTCAAAACAAACAGGGGTTACGTGGGTTATGGATCGCGCTGTAAAAAGAAAACGATTGAGACGACAAGACAAGACAAGACTCCGTACACAAATTGGAGATGAATCATACAACTTTTTCTATTTAAAAGTTAGAAAAAGGTAAATTTTCACAAAATCACGAGTAAATATCTGTGTTAAGAAAAAAATTACTTAAAATTAAATTTTTTTTTTATTTATTTTCATTTAAGTAGGGGTGGATATGGTCCGATTCGATGTAGAATCGAACCAAACCTGAAATTTTCAAGTATTTAGTAAATGGAACCGTTGAGTCTAAATTTAATTATCGAATCGTTCGAGTTTGGTTCCTTTCTGTTCAAATCGGTTCGGTTCTATTCGGTTTCGGAATTCCGTACAATAATTAAATTTTTTATATTACAACAATGTTACATTAATTCGATTATGACATATTCAATATCAACTTTTACAAAATAACGAAGTCCAATATCATGATATCTTTTGCACATCTCTTTGTTGAGTTCTTCATAAATTTGACAGTTAAAATCATAGAAAGAGGAAGATGGCTAGTTCATAATAATAGAATGGTAGATATGACACTACAGTAGAATAAGAGATTTGGGTAAAACTTATGTCAATTTGATTAAGCCCATGTTTGACCTACGTTATTTTTTTCATTCTTATTCTTCTACTTATTTTCAATCATACATTTTTTAATAAAATAATATTTTCTATCACATCAATAACTTTTCCTTCTTTTTCAACCACATGTTCCTCATCATATCACTTCAAAAAAATGCATTCTCTCATTTTAATATGCACCAAACACACTCTAAATTGGGCTCGATTGAAAATTAGAAATAGTAAAATCATATTTTGAGTTTGGATTAAATTAATTAGTTAACAATTTATTTAAAAAATAAAATAGTTTGACTTATTTATGATTAAAAAAAATTAGAAAAATTATAGAGATTTGGTTCTTATTCGGATTGGGTCCGGTTTAGTCCAGTTTGGTCCGATTTAAGTCGAGAGAAAATTATATTTTGAGTTTTGACTAAATTAATTAGTTAGCAATTTATTTAAAAAATAAAATAATTGACTTATTTAAGATTAAAAAAAAATTAGAAAAATTATAAAGGTTTGGTTCTTATTCAGTTCGAGTCCGGTTCAATTCGAGAGAAAATCATATTTTGAGTTTGGACTAAATTAATTAGTTAGCAATTTATTTAAAAAAATAAAATAATTTGACTTATTTAAGATAAAAAAAATTAGAAAAATTATAGAGATTCAATTCTTATTTGGTTCGGGTCCAGTTTGGTCCGATTCGATTTGAGAGAAAATCATATTTTAATTTTGGACTAAATTAATTAGTTAGTAATTTATTTAAAAAAATAAAATAATTTGATTTATTTAAGATAAAAAAATTATAGAGATTCAGTTCTTATTTGGTTGGGGTCCAATTTGATCGGATTCAGTTTGAGAGTTTTGTCTACAAATACCACCCCCACCTCTTGATATTATGTAAATAATTCAGTCTGTTCATTTGCTAGATGCTAATACGGACAATTTTCATTATTGATAACCCCACGCCACCCTTCTCGATAGTCTTCATTCCCCACCATGCATGATATTGGTTGTCTATCCTTAGTTTCTTTCTAGAACATGTGGATCTTCATTTAATTTCTTCTTCCCAATTTCAATTTTCTTCTAAAGTTTTCTTCCTCCTCATTAATTTTCCTCTCCCATGGTTCCCGTCTTCCGAAGATGCCTTGTAATCCAGACCCCCGTTTTTGCCTCTCAAGGTCTCTCTATAATTTTCATTGTCTGGTTCTTAAATCTCTTCTGCAATCTTGTTAAACCCATTCTGTAACGAATTAGCTTGTTGATTCATGTCGGTTTAGTCGATGAACAGTAATGGATAACGAATGTCGTTTATCTCAAATGGGAAAATTAATTAATGTTTTAGTTCATCTTTAACATGATTTAATTCTGGAGTTTATGTATTTGATTCCAGGTGGTTTGGAAAACTCCGGCGAGAATCAGTTCAGCCAGAAACAGGGGACGATGCCGACGAGCCCAATCAAATATCAAGCACAGTCGAATGCTACGCTTGTACTCAGGTGGGTGTTCCTGTATTCCACTCCACCAGCTGCGACAAGGCCCACCAGCCGGAGTGGGAGGCTTCGGCCGGTTCTTCGTTAATCCCAATAAAAAACCGACCGGGCCTGAAAACGGGCAAGACCCGCTCCGCCAACAGCTACAGGCGGAATTTGGGTCCGTTCGGCCGGGTCTTGGACCCGAGAAGCAAGCGGGTGCAGAAGTGGAACCGGGTTTTCTTACTGGTACGTGCCATGGCGTTAGCCGTCGATCCTCTGTTCTTCTACGCCCTGTCGATCGGACGCGGTAGCTCGCCGTGCTTGTATATGGACGGCGGACTTGCGGCGATCGTCACCGTCCTTCGCACGTGCTTGGACGTCGTACACCTCTGCCATTTGTGGCTGCAGTTTCGGTTGGCTTACGTGTCGAGAGAATCACTCGTTGTTGGATGCGGGAAACTCGTGTGGGACGCACGTGCCATTGCTTCGCATTACCTGCGGTCACTTAAGGGATTCTGGTTCGATGCTTTCGTGATTCTACCCGTACCTCAGGTTCGCTATCATTCATGAATCATGTTACAATATTAGATGCCCTTATATAATATTATAAGCTTGTTTGATAAATATTAAAATCGGATTAAAATTGAAAAATTAGTCGTTATTATTGACTTTTATTAGACGAGTGAAACTCAATAACGATCAATATTTTCAATTTTAATTGAATTTTAATTGTTATCAAACAGACATTTTATAATTGTTTTAAATGTAATCGGTTTTTTCATCAAATTATCTGCTAGAATTATGTAACCGGATCTCTTAAATTTTTTCTAACAAAGTGGCAAAATCCATTAATCATTAACTTTAGAACATAGTAATCTCGGACTATCACATGAATGGTGTTTTTAACACTAGTTCTACATTAATTCGTAAATTTGGTTGCTATTTTAATTCCACAAAATGACGAATAAAATAAGGTGGGATGTCACCTTCAATGGTACATATGCACATAAATGATCGATCATGATTTAATATGCAGTTAGGGGTTATAGGCGCACTGAATTTTGCTTGCGTCGAAAAATGGACTGTTGTTTATAATTTTTAGGTATTCATTGGTCTCTCTCTCTCTCTCTATATGGAAAACTGAAAAAGCATATATCATCCGGTATTAAGAATAAACTTTAGTGTGAAGACTTAAAATACTTCAAAAACTTTTGGGTCAAGTTGAGTTCTGATCAACATATTGATGTTCAATCTTGTGCAGTTTTAAGTATTCCTCGAGCAAGTTGAGTTCTGATCAACATATTGATGTTCAATATTGTGCAGTTTTAAGTATTCCTCGAGCTTAAAAGTGCACTATCATACGATGTGGAGGTTCTGATGAAAAAGAATATTGCTATTAATTACTAGTAGAATATATATTATTGTCGGTCTTGGTGGCACTGAATTTTTCATCCATAAAAATGAAAAATATGACCGTTATCTATTACATAAAGCCATCAATTTTGAATTTTTATCTCTTGTGTGGGCACAATAGCAACTATATTTTTCATTTTCATTCTACAATAATGAGAATCAAACAGACTCTAAAATGCATCACAATCCCATTGGTCATAGGAAAATGAATTAGGGACCCACCACCTAAACCAGTAACAATTTCTCCTATGCCCCCGTTTTGCCCTCATAATTTCCTCATTTTCATCTTTTGTGGGGCCCCTTGTTTGAATTGATTCAAATTTGTAGGCAATAACAGCAATTTGTGTGACTTTTGTACGGAGTGTGACAAAGCTGATATAACTTTTGAATTCTTAATTGTTTCATTCGTTGTAGCTTATTGAGATAAGAAGGAAAAATCTCATTAAAATGAGATCCAAACGGGGGCTAAAAATCCTTCAAAAGATTATTGCTTGACAAATTTTCTTGGCAGATATCTCTAACTAAGTTTATTGATTAAAATGATTATTTAGCCTTCGTTCAACTATGCTAAAAAGTTACTTATAAGTTCCTTTTTCTATTTAGTCGAAGTTAAGCATTAATTTCAAGCACATGTTCATAAGTACTATCGTCTATTGTCTTGTTAATGAAATTATGCCTTATAAGTAATCAGATCATACGAGAAGAATGGGAGAGTGAGTGAATTAATTCGTTAGCGTTTCCGGTAATTCAGCAGACAGATGTTTCTAAATTGAAACTAAAATGGAAGTTCAACGACAAATTTGGAAGAAAAAAAGTCCGGTGACAGCAAAACAATGATATAAGTTGGGGCACTAACAGTTTTTTTAATCTTAAGCTGAAAGTTCCAGCTTTCTCTCCTGGCTATTTTAGTTTCTGACTCATGTTTTAAATCTCTCTTTTTTCTAATTTGCAGGCCGTGTTTTGGTTGGTAGTGCCACGATTGATCAAAGACGAGCAAATAAAGCTTATAATGACGATTCTCCTGCTGATGTTCCTGTTCCAGTTCCTCCCTAAGGTCTATCACTGTATATACATGATGAAAAGAATGCAGAAAGTGACAGGTTACATCTTTGGCACCATTTGGTGGGGTTTTGGCCTTAATCTCATAGCATATTTTATTGCTTCTCATGTAAGTGCATCTCATTCCCGTCCTTCCCTTATTGTTTTAAATAGTTCAAAAATCTATTCTAGGTTGATTTTGTGGGACTCTACACAACCTTATCATGCACTTATCCCCTCTACCACGAATTGAACTTCCCAATAAGGTCGACAGGGTGGCAGAGGCTTCTTTTTTCTCATTAAAATGGTATATAGTGCATTCTGTTTGACTCCCATTCTTTAAAAACTCATTTTTCCCAATCACATTTTTAACCACACATTCTCTTAATAAAATAATTTTACACGTGAACCTATACCTTTTCATCACTTATTCTTCAAAAATCACTATTTCAAAATATATTAACCCCAAAATTGGGGCTCAAGCAAACCTAGTCTGACCCCATTATTTCTTTTTTCTAATTATCATTCCTGTCGAACTAATCCGTAACAGAGTTATCCTTTCTACAGGTTGCCGGGGGATGCTGGTATGTTCTTTCTATACAACGCATTGCATCGTGCCTCAAGCAGCAGTGTAACAGAAGTGGTACATGTAATCTCTCTTTGTCATGCTCAGACGAAGTCTGTTACCAGTTTCTATTACCATCAGGGACTATAGGAAATCCATGTGCCAATAACTCAACCGTTGTACTAAGAAAGCCATTGTGTTTGGACGTCAATGGACCATTCAGATATGGAATATACAAGTGGGCTCTTCCAGTTGTGTCTAGCAATTCTGTTGCTGTTAAGATCCTTTATCCCATATTTTGGGGATTAATGACCCTAAGGTAATTATATGACCACTCATTTTGCAAGAATATGTGGAGCCACATATATCTGAATGCAATTCATTTCCTGCTCCTCTCGGTTGTCATACTGAGATTCGATAGTGATTTTAAATGTACATTAGCATATGATGAAATGGGAAGTTCGGAAGTTTCTGCCGTTAAGTGTGTTAAGGGATAAAATTTCACATCGAATTAAGATGAAAATATAGACAAACTTAAAAGAGTTTGGGCTACTCCTCTTAATAAGGTCGACCTTTTAAGATGAACTCCAAGTCTAATTCGATCAGATTAAGACTTAAAAAAATGAGCACACGAATTTCAAGACTGACTTCTCAAACAAGCCACTATATTAAGGGGTAAAATTCGACATTGAAGAAAGATGAAAACGTAAGCCAAGTTATAAGTGTTTGGGCTACGCCTTTTAATATGGTTGATCTTTTAAGATGGAATCCTAGATTAGAAATTGCCTCTCAGGAAAACATTACTGTAGAAGAAGAAAATGATGCATTTATGTTTTCCCCTTGCATTTTTTTTTCCTTCCTTTTTTCCCCTTATCTTGGCTGGAACTTGAAAAATCATTATTCCTTAAATTGGGATTGTCGAACTTCAGATTGACAAGATGGTTATGATACTTCAGTCCTGTTTTATTTTGAACGACTGCATATCCAGGTTTTTAGTGTTATTCATTTTGATTATATTTCTAATTATTATAACAGATGTGTAATAAAAACAGAAAATGGCAGTAAAATGAGTGAAAGAATTCAATAGTGAAACTGCAGCTACTGTTTGAATTCCCCAGAGTCATGCCTACAGTATTATGTTCTTTGGTTGCAGCACCTTTGGCAATGACTTGGAACCGACAAGCCACTGGCTCGAAGTAATGTTCAGTATATGTATGGTGCTTAGTGGTTTAATGCTGTTCACGCTGTTGATTGGAAATATTCAGGTAACATAAATAACATGGATATTCTACGGAAAATACAAAAAATCGATATTGTTTAGCATCAAATTTTGAATACGTGAAACAGTATATAAATATCTCTGGAATTTTTCTGGTAAAGGTATTTTTACATGCGGTAATGGCGAGGAAGAGGAAAATGCAACTAAGGTGCCGAGACATGGAATGGTGGATGAGACGGAGGCAATTGCCATCAAAATTGAGACAAAGAGTTCGTCGATATGAACGTGAAAGATGTACAGCTATGGGTGGAGATGATGAGATGGAACTTATTAAAGACTTACCAGAAGGACTTCGAAGGGACATCAAACGCCATCTTTGCCTCGACTTAATTAAAAAGGTGCGAGCAAGGGTTATCACGTAATGAATTGATAAACTGACATGTAGGACTAAGCAGCTTTGCAAGTAATTTTATTTTTGAGTATTATTTTGTTTCCAAACACATCGAGATAAGTTACTCTTTTCTAAGTAAAAAATGTACTTGTGTTGAAAGTAACATTTAACTTAGTGTCCAAATAAGTTGCTTATTTCCATCTTTACTTCTTAAAAATTTATTTATTTTTATACTTATTTACTTGTACGAAGCCTTCTAAGCTTAGTCTCATGTTAGGATGAATCCTTAAAGCGTGATATAAAGTGTAACTTTCTGAAGATAATAATGAAGCCATACGATACTATTTTTTGCGTACAAATTTTTATTAAAATGAAGTATATGCTTTTCAGGTGCCTCTCTTCCACAGTCTGGATGATCTCATACTGGATAATATCTGTGACCGTGTCAAGCCCCTCATTTTCTCCAAAGACGAAAAGGTAGAAAGTTTAGTCTCAACCAACATTTTACTGTTGTAAGAATATCATCGATATTTCCCTACTCACTGCCAAGATTAAAACAGATTGTTCGTGAAGGAGATGCTGTGCAGAGGATTGTGTTCATCATGCATGGTCGCGTAAAGAGTAGCCAAAACCTCAGTCGAGGAATGGTAGCCACAAGCATACTCGATCCTGGAGGATTTTTCGGAGACGAACTTTTCTCATGGTGCCTTCGCCGGCCTTTCATAGATAGGCTTCCTGCCTCTTCTGCAACATTTACCTGTATCGAATCTACTGAAGCATTTGCTCTTGAAGCAAACGATCTACGGTATATCACTGATCACTTTCGCTACAAATTCGCTAAAGAAAGGCTTATGCGTACGGCTAGATTTTATTCGTCCAACTGGAGGACTTGGGCTGCCGTTAATATACAATTGGCTTGGCGCCGTTATATGCTGAGGACAAGACGAGTATCAAATCACGACATAGCTAATGTCGATAGCGATCGTCGTCTCAGACAGTATGCTGCATTCTTTATGTCAATAAGGCCTCATGATCATCTTGAATAAAAGCAATTCTTTTCTCCCTTCCCATGATAATTGCAGATTCTTTGAAGTGCATGACGTAGGAAAAACGAAGAAATTTGCGCGAATGATTTATTTGAAGAACATTTGTAGGAAATGTGGTCTCTCTCTCCAGAACAAAAGAATGTTCAGACGAAGCAAACTCTGTTTTTGTGCATACTTTCTTCATCAAACAAAAGCAATGGATTTCCTTGCGCATTGTACTGAACATTGAATCTTTACTCTGTTGGATTTGGTAAAATGGCACTTGAGTTTTGTATTATAATGTTATCTA
>CAIGRQ010163901.1:0-14094 GCA_903798375.1 Fraxinus sp. D2006-0159 | reverse complement strand
AAACGTTGGCTTAATAATAAATAGATTTAATAATTCATTAATTATTAATTAAAAATTTAAAAACCCGATTTTTGAATTGTCAAACTTGTTTTTGTATTTTTGAAAATGTGTAAAATAAACACCTTAGAAATGTATTGTTCCCTTAAAATAATCAATCATATCAATTGACAGGCACCTTCTATAGGTAGGGTGCCATGTTGGCCTTGTTTGAACAGGCCTATGTGGCCATATTCATCTAGCATGGTCCTGTAAACCATGGGTGTACAACTACTTTAATTCGAGGCCCAAATGAGTAGATGCAATCTCATCTATCTTTTTAATTTCTTTCTTTCCCTTTTTTTTCTTTTCATTTTTGAATTTTATAAGAAAAATAATTTATTTAGGACCTGCTTGGAAGTTTTTTTCATTGGTTTCGACACTTTTTGGGCGGCTCCATGATGTTTATTATTTTTTCATAGCACTGATTTTAGGTGTAGGGGTGAATTTCTCAAACCTAAATTGGTGATTTTTTGTTGTTCTTCAAATTTTATTCAACTATTGCCCTATATAATATATTTATTTCTAATCCACCTATTTTGTTCAAAACTAACTTACAAATAAAAATTACTTATAAGTAAAAATACTACTAATAATTTAAATGTTCACCTATAAAATATAAATGCTACTTACACGTAAAAATTCACTTATATGTAAAGAATTATTTATAAGTATAAAATTAACATATAATTGAAATTACTTATAAGTAAAAACATTACTTATAATTTAAAACTTTAATTATAGATAAATATTTAACTTTTAAGTTAAAAATTAACTTATATATAAAAAAACTTATAAGTGAAACATCACTTATGAGTAATACAAGAAATTATAAATTGAAAATTTTATTAAAGAAATGTATATGATTTTATTCTTCTAAAAAACATTCAAAAATATAGGATAATAAACTTTCAAACATGGATTTGGCTATTTTAAAAATTAATGTAAAAATCATTCAAAATTTAATACTCATAAACGTCCAAAATCGATAATTTAAAAACTCCCCATAAATCGGTACCCACAAACTCCCAAGCAAACTCTTAGTCTTATATCTATAAATTAGGTCCATCTATTTGGTTGAAGGGTTGAAAGGTGAAGTGATTAGTTTTGATTTCAGTGTGTGTTTGAGCCACATTATTTTAGAAGAATGTATTCTGAAATAGTACATTGATGGAGAATGTGTGGTTAAAAAAGAAGGAAAAGTTATTGATATAATGTAAAATATTTTTTTTATTGAAGGATGTGTGATTAAAAATGAGTAGAAGAATGAAAATGAAATTTTAATGTGTACCGAATAGGGGTAAAAAAAAAATTCCAATCCCAAGTCAGGTCAAGCCACACAAGCAAACAAATTTCTAATAAAACTGTTTAGATTCTTTAAGAAAGAGGCCTACATAGGTGGCTTTTGTAAGTTTGTGTTTGGCTCATTGTTTGTAGGTGTTTATAAGTACTTTGGTCAAAATTCATTTTTAATCAAATCAAATCTGTATGTTTTGTATGACTCATAAGTACTATTCACTTATCTAACACTCATATATTTCTATTTATAAATGCTTTATCAAATACACCCTAAGAATAGGCCTCTCGATTTTAACTCAACAAAACTCAAGTTTTTATAAATGTGTTCAGAATATTGATTTCATTGACACAACTAAACTCACTTTACACCTCTACATAACCAACTAAAAGTAATAACATAGTTCACATGTTTATATAGGTGAAAATTATGGATGATTAATCAAACATTAGCTTTATTTACATTTTCAACTGGTAAACTTTTGTATTACGACTGCACCAATTGAATTCTCTTCGGCTCAATCACACTTAGTTATGTTGGCTCGACCCTTGGCCAACTTTTAGTTCGAGTGAAAACCTCATAACCAATTTGCTTTGGCAAAGTTTAACGCTTCGGCCTTGGCTGATAGGTCGTCACTTTTCAAAATTCAGCATTTGAATTAATTCACATCGATCTTTCAAACTTATTTCATGGAATCACTAGTTTCCATTTGTAAGACAAAATTTACTGAACCACAAAATAACTATCTAAAAATTTGAAAATCGGAGAGCTCAATTCTTATAAAAACATCAATCTTTGCTATGAAGGTAACCATTGAAAATAACAAATGTGAAAATTATACATCAACACATGCTAAATCCCTTGAAACAACTCCATACACGGTCTTAAAAATTGATGAAACTCGTCTTAGTCACATTTTACGAACACTAAACATGCAAAAACTATGTCAGTTAAAGCCTTAGCTTCTACTTCATATCTATATGCCTTAAGCTCTTCGAGAAAAGAATGAATATGCACGAAGAAAAAATAATTTCCAATTTTTTTTTTAAACCACAGTTAAACATGGAGTGCAGCTGCTATGGGAGCAGCAAGGCTTTGAACTTCGAACAAGGATTTTGTTTTAACTGTTTGTGGGCACAAGTCCATATTCCAGAAGTCATCCCATTTTCGAGATTTCAAGAAAGAGATTCGGGTGATCTTTAAATATAATTAGCCCTTGTTTAATCCTCATTTCCAAAATACATTTTTCTATCTTTTCTTTTCAACTACACATTTTTCAATAAATAATACAAGCAAACCCAAAATTTTTCCTTACTTTTTAACCACACATTCTTCACCAATCTACTATTTTAAAATACATTTTACAACAAAAATGGGGCTCAAACAAGCTCTTAATATCACAATGAATTACATTTGACAATCCACAGACGATCAAAAATCACGCAAAAGCGTCCTTTTTTTTCATGCACTATCATATTGAACCACTGGCCCATCTAAAAGTTTAAGTCATTGAACAAGGGATATATTTGTTAATTTAAATATAGTCTTCAACAATATCACGTATGAAATCGCTCAAAAGTAATGCATACATCAGCATGACACCATGAATAAAAGACGTACAAATGGGTAAAGAAATTAAGCCTCTTATTATCTACTATTAGAAGTCAAGGTTGCTTATTGACATTAAACTCCTGCTTGGAGGATATTTTGGTTTCATTTTTAGAAAAATTTGGACCGTTGGCAGTGAAACCACAACCCACTTCGCATGTTTCTAACACGGAAGAGACTGTTAGTTGAAAATAGAGATTTTTCCTTTTTCCCTTTATTACATTTTTACCCATCAATATTTCAACCACCCAAATAATTGTGCTTAATTTTCACTTTATTCTTTCCTTATTCCATTCTTTCAACGTTCCACCATATTGAAGAGAAAAGGAATTGAAAATGAAAAATAGAATTCTCATTTAATTGATCGAATGTGTTACAATTGAGGCTATAAATAGTCAAAACAAATATCTAACTGTACAGATGTATGCTAACTAATTTTGGCGCCAAGTGTTGAGTTAAGCTGGACACGTAGCTGCTCTTCTGCTGAATAAAACTTCACTTCCACTTATTCTAACACACCCCCCTCAAGATGGACCATGAAGATTAAGAATGGCCATCTTGGAAAGTAAAGGAAAGAAAGAAGAAGAAGCCGGTAAGGCCTTGGTGAAAATGTCAGCTAACTAGTGTGTAGAAGGAACTGGCAATAGTTTGATGAAACCATCAGCCACTTTATCACGAGTAAAATGACAATCTATCTCAATATGTTTTGTTTGTTCATGGAAAATGGGATTGCTAGCAATGTGGAGAGCTGCTTGGTTATCACAGAAAACTAAGGCAGGAGATGATGGGGTAATCTGCAAATTAAAGAGTAGCTGATGTATCCACACTAACTCACTCGTCACAGCTACCAATGCTCTATATTCAGCCTCTGCAGAAGATCTGGAAACTGTATGTTGTTTCTTTGCTTTCCAAGAAATAAGGGAATCGCCAAGGAAGACACAAAGCCCTGTAATAGATCTTCTTGAATCAGGGCAGGTACCCCAATCTGCATCAGCAAAAGCACAAAGTTGTGTAGAAGGAGAGGCTGAGAAGAACAGTCCCTGGCCTGGAGCATTCTTAAGAAACCTCAGAAGATGGTGAGTTGCGTCAAGATGTGGTTGACGAGGTTTGGATACAAATTGACTGAGTTTGTGAACAGAAAATGTGATATCAGGATGAGATATAGTTAGATATAGCAAACGGCCAACAAGTCTTCAATAAGATGAAGCCTCATTGTCAGTCAACAAATCACCATCACAAGAATTCAATTTGATCTTAGGATCCATAGGTAACACAGCTGGCTTGCAAGCTAAAACCCAACATCCTCCAATAGTTGCAATGTGTAGTTTCGCTGAGACAAGCAAAGACCTTTATGTGATCTTGCTATCTCCAAACCAAGAAAATACCTTAATTTGCCTAAGTCTTTCAACTTGAACTGACTATGCAAAAACGACTTCAAGGAGTTAATGACATTACAATCTGAACCTGTAATTATAATATCATCTACATAGACCAACAAAGCAACAAAGCACGATCCTGAGCCTTTTGTAAACAAAGAGTAGTCTGATTTTGACTGATGGAAGCCATATGTAGTGAGAGCTTGAGAGAATTTAGAAAACTACTGTCTAGATGCCTGGCGAAGTCCATAGATAGACTTATGAAGTTTACAAACTGATTTGCCCCTTTTTCAGAATATCACCAGGTAAATTAGAATATCCCAAGGGTAGGTCCATATAAATTTCTTCGAACAAATCCCCATTTAGGAAAGCATTATTCACATCTAATTGCACAAGATGCCACTTATTCATAGCTGCAACAGCCAATACTGTTTTAACTGTAACAAGTTTGGCAATAGGGGAAAAGGTGTCAATGATGTCCAGCCCTTCTTGTTGGGTGTAACCCTTTGCCACTAAGCGTGCTTTGTACCTATCCACACCTCCATTAGGTCCATACTTGACCTTATACACCCACCTACAACCAATTGAATGCTTGCCCTGAGGCAAATTAGTCATAGTCCATGTGTTATTTGACTCCATGGCTGCCAACTCATCTGCCATGGCTTTCTTCCAATGCTCATATGCAACAACCTATTGGTAGGATTAGGGCTCAATGTTAGCAAAAACATTGAAGAGAAATGTTCTATGTGAATGTGAAAAACAATTGTATGATAGGCATTTAGTCAAGGGATAGACAGAATTATTGTCAAGAGGTGGTTTATTTGCCAAGAGATTGCAATGGAATTCTTGCAGATAAGATGGAGGTTTAATGGTTCTAGTGGATCTTCTAGGTGCAGGGGAAAAAGTGGAATCACTATTAGGACTTTGATGAGGCTGAGCAGAATTAGAAGAAGAACTGGGAGATGGTTCATTGGAAATGTTATTACCTATTACTATATTTGGTGATGAATTATGTTCAATGAAAACATCATTATTAATGGAATTAGATGTGCAAGATGTAGGAAAATGAACAATTATATCGGATGTGATGTTTGGCAGCACAACATCAGGGAAAGGGTCTATTAAATCTAATTCAGATGTTATTGACTGGAAGGGGAAGTGGTTTTCATGAAACACCACATCCTTAGAAATAAGAAACGATTTTGAAGAGATATCATAGAGCTTATATCCCTTGATACCTGGAGGGTATCCAAGAAAAATACAAGCTTTAGCCCTGGGAGAGAATTTAGTTCTGTGAGAAGGCAGAGTTGATGCATAGCAGAGGCTACCAAAAACTTTCAGGCAATTGTAATCAAATGAAATGCCATAAAGTAAAGAGAAAGGGGTCACGTTTTTTTAGTATTGGAGAAGGTGTTCTATTTATCAAAAAGGTGGCTGTAAGGACGCAATCTCTCCAAAATTGTATAGACACCCTTGATTGGAAGAACAACACTTTTGCTACATTGAGCAAATGCTGATGCTTTCTTTCCACAACTGAGTTCTGTTCTGGCCGTTCAACACAAGAGAATTGATGAATTATGCTCTCAGTTTCAAAAAGTTCTGTGAACTTTAACTCCTTGGCATTGTGTGACCTAAAGGTCTTAATGTTTTTGTGAAACTGATTTTTAATAAGGGCAATGAACTTGGGTATGATAAACCTTGCATCAGATTTTTGTTTCAACAAATATATCCAAGTAAAACGTGTACAATCATCTACCAAAGTAAGGAAGAACCTCTGACCAACATATGTAGGGGTTTGATAGGACCCCCATATATCACAATGTATTAAATCAAATGCATTGTTGGATAGATGATTATTTGAAACAAATGAAAGTCTTCTTTGTTTTGCCAAAGGACACACTGAACAAGGTACTAAATTATTGTGCTTAAATCGAATACAATCAACATGTAATAAGTCCTTCAACAATTCTAGCTTCTGGTATGACAAATGCCCCAGTCTATTATGCTAAATTTGACCTGTTACATCATTTGGTACTGAACATGAAAGTTGACAAACATTGTTAGATGAACTTGAATCAATCACATAAAGATCTGCTTTCCTCTCACCCTTGCCAATCATCTTCAGTGACGTCAAGTCCTGAACTAAGCAAGAATCAGTCAGGAACTTAACACATAAACCAGATTTCCTTGTTAGGGCACTCACTGACAACAAGTTGAACTTGAATTGTGGGACATATAACACATCATTTAGCATCAACTCAGAAGAAAGTTTCACATTCCCAATCGACTGTACAGGTACTTGATTATGATTTGGCAGTGTGACATATGCATTTTAATAGGCTTCAACATATGAAAGGCTGATTTATTAGAACATATATGATTTGTAGCACCTGAATCTACCACCCAGTGCTTTGAAGAATTAAATTCTGGATTAATTGAGATGGAGAAACAGATACCTGAGTCCTTACCTGAGCTGGTTCCTATATTAGAATCCAGCTTGGCAGCCTTTAGGTGAGTGTTCAGCATACTCATTAAATGCTGATACTGAGTAGAGTTGAGAGTTTGCACAAAATCACCAACATTTCCACTATCCTGCTTCTGATCTATTACAGCAACATGCTCTGAAATTTGATTCACCATAGCTTGATTACCTGGACCATTCAAACTAGATTTCTGCCTATTTTTATATCCTGGTGGATAGCCATATAATTTGTAACATTTATCTACTGCATGGCCACTTAATCCCCAGTAAGTACACATTGGTTTTTCCCTTCTTTGGATCCTATTATATTGTTGTCCAAAAGCCTTCTTCACATCATTTTGCCCTGGTTTCTTATAGTTATTTTGGGCATAAAATGCCATTGAACCAACCATCTCAGCTGTTGTGCCAATTTTTCTTTGGTTCTCCTCTTGAACAACCAGTGCAAATACTTTATTAATAGGTAGAATGGGGTCCATCAGCAATATTTGTACCCTAGTTTGTGCAAATGACTCATGTAGCCGCATTAGAAATGACATAACACACTCTATTTGGTGATGTTCCACCATTTTCTTACTTCCTCCGCAAACACACTTACCACACGAACATGCAGGTTTGTAGTTGCTAAGTTTCTCCCAAATTGTCTTCAATTTGGTAAAATAAGTTATGATAGTAGATTCTCCTTGTGTAAGGTTCATCAATTCACATCTAAGCTGAAACATACGATGACCATTTTTCTGCTGATACCGCTCAGTCAGATCTGTCCAGATCTCGTGTGCTGATTCTGTGTAAAGCACACTAGCAGAAATCTCCTTAGACACAGAATTAAGGATCCATGATGTAACAATGTTATTGTTATGGATCCATGAATTGATCAACTCATCATCGTCTTCAAGTCGTGAGATAGTACCATCAATAAAACCTTGCTTATTCTTAACATATAAGGCAATTACCATTGATCTGCTCCAGGAAGCATAATTCTCCCCAATCAATGGTTGTGAAACCAGAATCAAGCTAGGACTATCTGAGTGATGAAAGTAGTACGGATTAGATCCAGGATTAACCAGTGCCTCATTATCCATAGCCAAGCTACTGAGGAATTTAATCGATGGAATCCAATCAGAAATAGAGAAGATAACCAGAAATAGAGAAGATCGAAATCAATTATGGTGTGCAGCAATTAGGTGCTCTGATACCTTATTGAAAAGAAAAGGAATTGAAAATGAAAAATAGAATTCTCATTTAATTGATCGAATGTGTTACAATTAAGGCTTTAAATAGACAAAACAAATATCTAACTGTACAGCTGTATGCTAACTAATTTTGGTGCCAAGTGTTGAGTTGAGCTAGATACGTGGCTACTTTTCTGCTGAATAATACTTCACTTCCACTTATTCTAACACACCATTCTTCCATTTTTGCATGCGCTATTCAAACAGGGTTTGCAAGTACGATGGATGATGAGATTCCATCTAAACACTCCGTGCAAACATAAGTTTTTTTTTTGAATGAGTTTCGGCTGAAATACACAAACTCGCTCAATCTTCAAGTTTCTTTCCACTATAGTTCTTAATCTTTGTTAGCTGCAACCATTTTGAGGGTCTCTCTCTCTCTCTCTCTCTCTTTTGATGGAAAATATAACCAGAAGTTGGAGACACTTTCAAACTCCAGCTCAAGTCCAAAGTCCTCCGACGATAATCGTGACTACATGTTTTTTAAGCTTCCACCCTCGAGCACTTTCCCATTTTCATGCATAAATCTTGACTTCCTCCCAACATTTTTCTCCAACTCTAATGGGAGCCCACATGAGTTGGACTATTATTATTTAAATCACAGTTGTACATAATTTTTTTTTCATTTATTTTTTCTCAGGGGTGTTGCAAGAAATGAAATGATAAACGTTTGAGATAAGTTATTTGATCAGAGCTTTAACCAAAATTGATGTTACTAATAGTTACTGCATTATGTATTGGGCATTTACTTCACGCATTTCGTTTTGTACAGGCCAACCTCTAAGTCCATCGGAGATAACGTAGTCCGCAATCGGGATTTACGTTTTAAGTTCATCCCCGCCATTTACAGTTCGTTGTGACCTTCAACTACGATTTACTCCTATTCAAGGATCGATATTACTCTCAGGTGAGTACGCTAAATCTAATCATTTTGTATTAACCTTTTCAGCCGTCGTCTTTGTAAGTTCAAAGTCATTTTCCTTCCGCATTTTCTCAAGTAGTTAGTTGGATGCTGTTAGTTTTCGTTCACATAAGTCTCCGACACAGGTTGGTTATCACCAGCATGCGGGCTTGTCCGCATCCGTCGACATCAACACCGATGAAGGCTCCCGTAAAAATGCATGATGGAATTCGACGATACTGAAGGTGTTCATCACCTCCTGTGAAACAACCATTGCAGAGTTATATTCTTGTTCAACACCACATTCAGGCTCAACTAGAGTAAGCAACAGCTGAGAAACAAATGGGACTCCATGAGGCGGGACCATTCATGGGTATCGAAGTTGCTTAATTACACCGATGTCGAGTTCAATTCAACAATCAAACACATTTGTGCTAACGAAGAATGGTGGTGTAGAAAAAACAAGGTTGCTCTCTACCTCTGTTACTTACACTTTGCGTGTTTTCAGTTACGCGAATGCTTCAATTTTTGTTTTCCGTTTTCTTATATCTACACTTCATAGTCGACTGGGATGTTAGTTGGACACAATGTGTTTTTTTCTTCCTTTTATTGCCTATCTAGGATTGAAAAAGAAAGTTGAGATAATTAGCAAGGTTCAACATCTATAAAATGTAAGTTGAGTTCCAATATATGTTCATGCTATACTATGAGACTAGTCCCCATAAATAGTGTTCCAACTCTCTGCCACTATATTGGTATTGAGTGCCTTTTGCAAAAAAGAAGTAGAAAATATTGCAATGAAGGACTTCGACTTCAATTTCCTTCTTTTCTCGGGGTCGGATTCTGAGGATGAAATCGAAGAGGAGGACTACTTGACAGAGCTAGCAGCAGATATAATGGACTGGCTACGGTGTTGCAGACTAGCAGAATGCGACGTGACGAACTATTATCGCGAACAAAGCCGACGTATTCGTAGATATCTTTTCACTAGAAATGGTCACATGTTTATGTTGGAAGCAATGCAAGGTAGTGGGCAAATCTGCTACCAAGAGTTTCGAATGTACCCCGCAAAGACGTTTTGTATATATTCTTCGTGATGAGTATGGAATGAGGAGTAGAGCGTACGAACGAGTTGGTATGTTTTTGTGCATATTAGCGCATGAGAAAGGGTACAGGTAAGTCCAGACATTCTTTAATTATTCGTTGCAGACGGTATGCTACTACTTCAAAGAGGTACTACAAGATGTTTTCATGCTCTCAGCACGTATAATCAAATCGAACCCAAACTACAACACAGGTGCAAAGCATCATGTCCCTGATACGAGGAATCATCAGTTATTCCATAATTGTATAGGTGCGATTGATGAAATGCACGTTAAAGTTGTGCTACCTCGCTACGAATGAGTCAACTTCATTAGCCACAAAGGCATTCCGACGCAGAATGTACTTGTAGCCTGTGATTTTAATTTATGCTTTACGTTCATGCTTGCAGGCACTACTGGAAATACACACGATGCCCGCATTCAAAGTTGTGTGATCCACAACCTAGACATTCATTTTCCATGATCTAATCCAAGGAAGTATTATCTACTCGACTTTGGTTTTGCACATCGACCTGGATACATGACACCATATAAGATGACAACTATACTATATCATTTTCAACAATTTTGGGACGAAGCATCATGTCTGAAGATTTCAGAACGCTCGGGAGCAGTTCAATTTCATGCACTCATCATGCAGAAATGTAATTGAACGAGTTTTCGATGTATGGAAACAAAGATGGTGAATATTCGACCGTATGCCAAGCTATTAGTTTCAAACACAAATAGCAGTTGTTATAGCAATAATGGGTGTACACAACTTCTTTAAGCGGGCTGGAGTCATTGACGAGGCATTTACGAGTGTCGAGGCAGGCGGAAGAGCTTCAGCAGTGGAGCTACCAAATGAGGATGACGAAATCGTAGCCGAAATGCATGCAAGTAGTGAAAGAGACCAGCATCCCGATTATATGACCCAACAGTAATAATTATTTGCATGTGTAAAATTCACATGTTGATGTTGTAACATGTTGATGTTGTAAGCACATAGTTTTTTTTAGAGACAATATCAATTTCTTCCTTTTGTTAATTGCGTCACACGTTGAAATTTGAAGAAAATTCGTTTTGACAAGTTATTTTGTTTCCAAAAAACAAAGACCGTGCTTATTTTCGTGCTCGTAAAAAGGAAAAAAAATATACTTCCATTTTTTTTCTAACGGTTCAGATGTATCACATTATTCTTGCCACGATAATGAATAGCACAATGACACAAAACAAGTGTTCAAATGTACAAAATTGGAAAAAGTGGTTGCAATTAATACAAACTTGTCCCAAATTATGAATTGGAGTTGAAAAGTCAACTTTAAGGACTAAAACTGAACTATTTCGGCATGTTGCAAAATTCCAAACGTCATATAATGCAAGGAAAATGCTAACTTGGCCGTAAATCTTTCACCAATGTTGTCAAGGAAAAATCAATTTTGTTTTGCCAATTCTTCTACCAATCCAACGTTGTCAAGCGTTTCACTTTATTACTTATTAACAATATTATAAACAGGCTGACACAAAATATACACAAAGAAGCTACTTAAATCTTTTCCATGCATCATTACGTTGAATTATCTCATCTAAAAATTTAAGACATTTGACAAAGCACACGCTTATTAATTTTAGATATTATTGAAAACTACATTTAGCCCCTGTTCAATTTAGCTAAGAATCATATTTTTAGTAAATTTCGATAAATTTGATCTCATGAAATGTATGACTAATATTAATTATTGATTTTGATTTATATTTCTATTAACTTTTTTAGCCAAATCAAATAATAACTTTGCAAATGAATTTTAAGAAATGGATCCAAGATGGACTAAATGTTCAATCAAAATCAAGTACATAACCTCTACCCCATCAGACATGATGCTTGATTTTATTTTATTTTATTTTTTTTCAAAACTAAGCGTTCCAATCTTGTGCCTATTTGCTATTTCTCGTTCCAACTCGTGTTGAATTAAAAAAAGAGAACGATAACTAGGACATTAAATTGCCAAAGAAAATTAAAGATAAAACAAAGTAGGAGAGGCATCAAATGACAAAATATTCTTTGTCATTTCTTATGAGAATTCAACTTTTTTGTAGTCTCGGGATAGGGAGATTTATTTGCACACAATTCATCTGGCATTCGAAAACCACAAAAAACAGTTTGAAGCGGAACCACTCCCCTCTAAATCTTCTTTATCCAAAACTACAAAAAATTCCAATAAAATTAAATCCATTCACAGCTCCAGTGGCTGTGAATCTTCTTCAGTTTTTGACTTTCTGCATTGCCCACATAATATTATAATATCACATATATTTCAGTGCTTTAATTCAAAGAGAGCCCACTCCTTAGCAGAGGCTGCTTAGGTCAGGATAATTATAACTGTATTTCAAAGGTAAATATTCTCAAGAAAATTACATGTTCTGATAAATTGTTTTGGGAAATCAGACAGTGATGCATAAAGGGATTGCTGATTTCTTTGGTTAGATGGCTTATGATTCTGTTTATTTTTATTGGGTTTTGTTTAGAATGAAAGAATTTCACGTCAAAACTGGGTTTTTCGTTGTTTTCAATTATCAGTGGCTTTATTTAATCCATTCTCTGTAATTTTCAATTATGCATGGAATTAGCTCATCTATATGAAGTTTCTTGGTTTTTTAAGTGTCATTGATGGACTTCCGGTGCAACTTTGCTTTGGTGCATGTGTCCCCCCCTCCCCTCCCCCCAGTATTGTCTTCTAAGTTCACATTTGAAATGTTGATCAACCATTTACTTTTCTTCGAATTTTTCTGTTGCTAGAGTAATCACTGAATGATATCTCCATCATTTCTTTAAAATATTGTGCTATCAGTTAATCTTGGAGTTTAAGGGGAATTTTTTTCAGATTTTATTCCTTTTCGTTATCCAGGCTTTCACTAAATTCCCAGTTAACAGCTTAAAGTTTCTTTTGGTTATTCTCAGGTGGGGGACGAGTTAATTGATTGTGTCCCTTCATCTCGCTAGTGACTTGAGGAGTTGTTCGCATCACATCCAGATTTAATACGAAATAAATACTTCAACATGTCGAAGCCACTGGATTATGAGAATTTGAATGAAAATGTTAAGAAATGTCAGTATGCTGTTCGAGGTGAGCTGTATCTTCGGGCCTCCGAGCTTCAGAAGGAGGGCAAGAAGGTATGTTTTGATAAGCAGTCATATCTCCCTAGTACAGGGACGAGGTTTCTGAGGTCTTACTTTTAACTTACGAATGTTTATAATGGAATGCTTATATCTAGTTAAAAATTTTGTGGAACATTCTGTTTCATACTGGCTATCTTGGTTTAGTTTCTCTCTGTGAGAGTGACTTAAATTTACAAGTTATACCACTGTGTCACAGTGCCATTGACCGTTTACTCTTTGCCATGTGATCATCAATGATTCTACTGCAGATCATATTCACAAATGTTGGCAACCCTCATGCCCTCGGGCAGAAGCCTCTGACTTTTCCTCGCCAGGTTTCTATAATTATATAAATATTTATTTATTTCGAATGTATTTTTCTTTATATCATTTTTGATGGTGTAGATTGTATTCACTGTAAGAAAAATGATGTTGCAGGTGATTGCGCTCTGCCAAGCTCCGTTTCTGCTAGATGATCCTAATGTGGGACTTGTGTTTCCTTCCGATACTATAGCAAGAGCTAAACATTATCTTTCACTGACATCAGGGGGTCTAGGTATCGTATTTCACAATATTCTCATTCTGTTCTTTGAGAAAATATAGAACACTTTTAAGTAGTACTATGAGAAATGAAGGGATTTTTCATGATTCCATTTTTCATTAATTTCTTTGCCACAAAGATGAAAGATCTTGTTATTCATTTCCATCCCTCATTCTCTCCATTCCTTCCAATCCAGACTCCAGGCAAAAGCAAGAAATACTAACTTGTTTTGGTGGCTGGTTTTCCATTTTCTCGTCCGATATCTTGACTTACTGATGCGGACATCGCCGATGCTTAATTTTATTTTTGTTATTGGATTTTATCAATCGAGGCTTATTTTATTGTTATTAGACTTTTATTGTTATTGGGCTTGTCTTAGTGGGTT
>CAIGRQ010163890.1:0-11052 GCA_903798375.1 Fraxinus sp. D2006-0159 | reverse complement strand
AAAGGCGGGGCGGGGCGCGGGGCGGGGCTTGGCGGGGCGGGGCGGGGGTGCCCCGCCCCGAACCCGCCCCATTGCCATCCCTACCTTGGTCTGGGGCCCAACTAATTCCTTCCGTCTCATTTATATAGGTCGACTTTCCTTATTTTCTTTTCCTAATTATACAGTTTTATTTCTTTATTGAGAATGTTTTGTTTGATTCATTTACTAATATCAGTGTTCTAAAAAGCGTAAAGCGTGGTTAAGCGTGGAGACCAAGTTTCAAGCTTTACGAGCCTACGCGTAACAAAACATTTTTTTTTATTTTAAGTTTTTAATCATTGTAAAAAAATTCAATAATTCAAATAATACATACCAAAAATTTAAAATTATAAAATATTGTATTTACTTAATAATTCCTACATAAAAATGACGTATGAGTTGTAGCTTAAATCTTATCTAATATAACTATTTATCGGATTCCAATTCAATATTTTCTTTTTCTTCATCTAATTCGTCTTCTGTATTGTCCGATGGAAAATCATTATTCTCGGGCTCCCTTATTTCATTTTGATCATTTCTTAACTCTTGTCGGAATAGTAAAATTTACAGTACAATATATTTATTATCCAAATTCCAAAACATTTGATTGATTGTGGGAAAATCACAAAGAAAAAGAAGAATTGTAAGTAAAATTTACTGAAAATCCACAAAATACCAAGAATCACGTCTCAAAATTACAAATACAATGTAAAGCATAATAACCTCCCAATGTTATATGTATTTGATTCTCAAATCAGTGCGGTGTGCGAAGAAATTGAGAGGTTTTGCGTCGTTCTTCTGTCTTTTTTTCTCGTTCCCTTTTCTCAGTTCTCTGAAGTCTGGAGTTTTTGAAGTTTGAAGAGATAGTGGGTTACTGAGTTTGGGCTGTAAATTTTATTTAAAAAGAAACAAAAGAAAAAATTGGGCCCTTTTAAAATATGGGGCTTGAGGCGAAGGAGCGCCTAGGAACGCCTAGACTCGCTTAGGCTGAAGGCGAAGCGTTTTTGTCACACTTCCACTTAGGCACGCTTTTTAGAACACTAACTAATAGAATCTTATTTCTTTATTACTTCAAATAATAATTTACTTCTAGTTGTTGATAATTAGATAAGGGTAAATTGGGAATTTTTTTTGACAAAAAATGCTTTTTCAATAACATTAAATAATTTTTTTTAAATCCGCGTAAAAAACAAAATCAGCCTATATAAATGGGACGAAAATAGTAGTATAATTTGAATTTTATTTTAAAATGTAGTGATGGGTGTAATTTTCGTTTATTTTTTGGGTTTTGCTATTTGTACAAGATTGCATGGGCCCACATGCCAAGAGGCCAACTAAACCCTTGGCTTTACCACCCCTAGCGTGGCCCTGGTAAAGTAACAAAACCCTTATTTCTTTCTCCTTTTGTAAATAACTCACCTCATGTATCATGAATTAAGCCCTTGTTTGATATTGACTAAAATCAAAATAGATTTTGATAAAAATTGATGAAATGTATGGTTGAAAAGTTGTGGGTCCTATGAAATATATGATTAGAATTAATTGTTAATGTTGACTTAGATTTTAATCAGATTTGTCAGATATGCTAAACATGACCTAAATAAACCAATGCTTACTAAATTTTAACTTAATTTATTACTTGATCACTAAATAAAAAAGCTTACTCATTGTTCACTTATCTATATAGAGCATCTCCAAGAGATACTTTGTTTATAAAGAGTATCATATGTATTATAGGGAGCATCTTTAAATTTAGAGAGTTAATTTTTGTACACTCTAATAAGCTCTCTATTTTGTCTTTTCATTTTAATTTTTTCAAAAAGACATTTGTTGGTTTCTTTTCATATTTTATTTAAAATAATTTTTTATATGTCAATTAACCAATCAAATTAAATGTGACTTGAATACTTTAAGAAGTAGAATATTATAAGAGAACAATACATAAATAAGGTTTCTAAGTATCGTCATTTTAAAATTAAGGATAGATGTATTTAAGTATAACCATTTCAAAATTAAGGATAGAAGTTTTAAATTTCAAAAATCAGGTTTTCATTAAAATTTATTTATGATTTAATTAATTAATTATATATTTTATTAATAAATATATAAATGTCACAGATCTATGCAGTTTGTCAACAAATCAAAAATTTTAATGTGACAATTAAAAAAATTTATAGATCATAATTCGTTCATCGATTACAAATTAAAAATTTAAAAGTCACAATTTGTTCACCAGTCACAAATCACGAAATTTATAAGTCACACGACTTGTGTGACTTATTTTATAGTCACAAAACATCAAATTATAGGTCACATATTAATAAATTTGTAGGTCACACATTATTTATTGATCACAATTTATTCTTTACAGGTCACATGCCAACCAATTTATTTTTCACAATCAACAAATCATTTGTGACCACCACCAACTCAACACCATCGTCGTCTCCGTCACCAACACCACAGAAACGCACTACCACCGCTAACACCAACATTAAAGAAATCATCACCACCGCCAACACCAACACCACCATCACCATCACCTCCCATTAACAAAATCAACGTTTCAAACATCGCAGCCATCGTTATCACCACCACCACTACACCTACATCGTCGCCACCACCACTACTGCCTTTGTCGCGACCCCCACCCTAACCTCAATCCACTACAACCACCACCATATCCGCTAGTACACCACACCTGAAATCACTACAACACCATCACCCCTTTCCGCCATCGTCACCGCCTATAGAATCGCCAACTCACAGTTACAACAGCAGCGCCTACGGCAGCCACAAACCGATCTGAACATGTCACTACCTACCATCATCATCCTCACCGTCGCCACCACAGCCAGACCCACTCCGTTGCAGCCAGACCACCCAAAACCCCCCAACAGCACCAAAACCACCACAACCACCAACATAAGTACCGCATTGCCACTGTCACCACGATTCTACAAATCACACAAATCCACCATATCCGCCACATTCAAAACCAAAACATAGATCTCATATCAGATCTAAACAACTATTTGTCCAAAACCATCCAAACTTGAAATTTTTTTAAAAAAACGAAAGGAAATAACAGCTCTGCGATAGAAAGGGGAAGGGAGGAGAATGGCGGAGGAGATAGCGGTTTTCGACGACGCGGACAGAGTGAGATGTGATAATAGATAGAAGTGGTGGTGGTGCCGATGAGGTGGTGGTGGCAGCGACGGCGGCGGGGATAGAGAGATGGGGGAGAGAAAATAGGTTGGTTTTGGAGAGAGAGAGGGGAGTGAATGAGAAATTAGGGTTTGAAATTTGATTAAAATAAAAATTAATTTAAAAATCATTAATTAGAATCTGATTTATGTATTATTAAAGTTGATTTTGGATATGTGAAAATGGTATTTTAAAAACCTGTGTGGCTGTAATTTCCTCATATTATAATATGTCATCTATTAAATGCAATCATTATAGATTAAAAATAGAGAGCGAGTTTGGTTCTCTAAATTTGGAGACAAACTCACTCTCCATTTTTAAAAATTTAAAATAGATAGTCTTTTGAAACTCATGTTTAAGAATTGACTCTCTAAAATGAAAAACATTTTGTATTTAGAAAATCTTTTGATGATGCTCGTAGATGTTTACACATTTCAACGCTCCTTTGAAAATATCAACCTAGGATGAAGTTTTGTGAGCTTTCATTTAATTAGCTCTCATATAATCTCATTTGACTTTTAAACTATAACAAAATGAAGGAAACTTTTAACTAGTTTATAAAGTTGGAAAAAATTGTTTGGCTCGGGATTCAATCCCGGATCAAACAAGGGGCGCCATTTGGCATATCCCTATTGGAGGGGGTTTGTTGGACAGACACCCCCCCCTATAGGACGCTCTTGGTTTGACCCAGGATTTAATCCCGGGCCAAGCAACATGTCTCTATAAAGGTTTTTATTTTCTTAAGAAGTAATTTGATACTCCTTTAACTACGCCCTTAGAAAAATGAATTTGTTAAGGAATTGTTTTGCTATAGCTCATGGCTCCTAAGTATGAATAATATTATTTGTACTTAATGAAGTTATATAATGATTTATATATAGATAATGTATCAAAAAGAGAGGTGAATTTTTTTTTATTTGGTTGAATAAATTCCAACATAATCATATCTTACCACATCATGCGTGTATAAACTATTATGTAAACCATTATATACATGTAGACAACTACCTAAATATTTATGTGACAAAGGTATGAGATACTTGTAAAATAGAACGACTTTATCAACAAAACAGAGCATTTGCCTAAAAATAAACATAAAGCTACAAAAAAAATAAAAAAAAAAGGTTTCCAAACAAAATCTCACTTTACTTTATGACTAGTAAGGAGCAAGAAGAAAAATATCTATTTGGGAGGAAGATATTCGAATTTGCATACATTTTTCCACAGAATTAATTATAGATTTCCTTGAGGGCCCAGAGGCAATTGGGTCTTTATAGTTAATAACAAGTGGCGGTCACTCAATGGCTAACTTATAACTGACTGTAAGTTCACGTTTTATTCACTAATTTACGTGTCCTTTATTTATTAGTTTCTAAATCATGCTTTGAGCCTCTACTCACATGTGCTTTGTTAACAGTTTTTGCTAATATGGAACATTCAGAAAATAGTTCGCCTCTTTTTGCTACAAGCTCTTGCTCTTGCTTGAGTACTTTTTCTTGGTATTTATTCTGGCTTAATAGTTTCCTTGGAACCCAAGAGAATATCATCATCACATGATGAATCAACAGGGACAAACAATTGTAAAGAATTTTGAAAAACTGGAAAACACCAATGTTCACAAGGCATCAAACAATCTTAATAACTGGGATCTAGTGACAATATTTGTAAAACTACTTATTAAGTGCTTCTTTCTAGCAGCACCCAAAAAATCAAAGTATTGTATTCAAATTGCAACGTGTTTTGGCAAGATGCTCTCAAGGCTTCAGTGCAAGGGCCACACCAAACCTCGGAGTCTTGTTTAATGCCTTGGTGTCGAACTCACCGGAGATAGTCATGATTGATTTTCGAATGAGCTCATGCTGCAAAACAGCTCCCAGATTGCCGTGATTGTTGAACTTCATTTTCACAAGTGTCAGGCTGTCGATGGCACACGACCCTCCCACTGTAAATGTATTTTCGTTTGTGGAGAGTTTTCTAGTAATCTCTCCCACAGCAGCACTCTTCTTAGATTGATCTAGGTAGTGCAAGTATGAAGCCTTAACTGTGTCCCACTTGTCACTCCTGAGAGGATATAAAAGAAAGACTAACTAAATGTTTCTTTTATGTTGTCAACACGAACAAGAAAAACTAAACATGAAAATAGTTCATTCATTAATCTGAGCATCACTCAACTTTAATAGTAAAGTACGCACTTACAAAATTATTGATGCACAAGAATCTGGTTTTGTCACACTGATGCCGGCAGCATATTTTGTAAATTTACCCGAAGTAGTCTCATAACCTGCCTCTGCACCCAAAGCAAAGGTGGAAGTACCAAGTGCGACAGAAAGATCTACTCCAGGGGATTGGTTCATACCAACAGCATTAGTGAAAGTTGCATGCGGATGATAGTACTGAAACTCCACCTGCACAAGAGAAATCAAAGGCAAGTTAGAGAAATGAAAACGTTCCAATGGTCGAAGCTTGAACATAAATTTAGCTGAGAGACCAGCATAATGTACCTTTCCAGATTCAAAATTGGGAAATTTCAGAGAAGCAATGGTCTTTGATGATGGTATAATTTCAGCAAAAGTCAGAGTAGCTGATAGCTGCCAATAAGAAAAGAGATATGAGAAAATGCCAAAAGAAACAAGCATGTCTTGTTGAAAGCAAAGTCTGAGAATCACACATTTGATTCTGTATCAACTTTGGCGTCAACTAAAGTGTTTTTGCATGCGAATTGGACTGCCACATCTCCTGAGTAGTATCCTTGTTTTTTCACCGTGGAAGATGTAATGGCCTACAGTATGGAAAATACAAGAAAACAGGATTAAGTTGACATTCTATATTGATACGGAAGTCAAAAGGCAAAGTGAAAATCATATTACGAGATACAGCACGAAATTCTCATGTTTGAAAAGAGAGCATCAGCATCATCAGAACCAAAACCAATATCACTTGACAATCACAGAGTTAATTAGTAGTTACTACATCTGCTGGGAATGAAGTACTGCTAAACAATAAGAAATAAGAGCTTAGGCATCAGAACCTGATGTGTGAGAAATAGGTTGAGACCTCTTTAAATGAGATGAAAGACATTCATAATTTCTAACTGGAGGATCAGAATACAAAATCAATTTACTTTTGGAGCAGTGTTTCTCAAAGAGTGCCACAATCATAGACAGCTATACAAGTTTGTGTTTGCATTTGAGGGCCATTAGCATCAAATGCATAAGAATTAATGATAATTTTTTCCGTCCCATCATCTTCATCAGTTAACGGTCTACAAGGTAAACAATTCAAAGATATCAAAACTAGTTACAATAGAATACTATGTCTTTCTAGAATTTAGTTAGAAGTGATGCACTTGCTTGTGTTTCCAATGATTGTTAGGTGAAAAATATCTTCGGAAAACTAAGCCAGGGTCAGCACATGAAACCTTTTTCCCCACACCATACGTAGGTGAAAGATATTATACTAATAAATTTGCAAGTCTAAGGTCTAAATAGAAGAGAGGACCACCTCACAGTCAATACCTTGAGTGACTGTGAGATCATATTTACAAGTGAAAGCAGTAATTAGTGATCCAAATATTCAAATTTCAATAATTTGATTAAATTTATCATGACTATTCAAAATGTGAAATGGACGGGATTTGACAATCTAAAAGAGGTACTTCTCAATCAAATTCTTTCCCTGGTATGATGCACATGTAAAACTGACTACCAAATTTCATCTTCAAATGTAACAAACTATTCGTTGTACTTCTAACCAGAGTCTCTTCATTCATTTAATATACATTTTATACTTCCGAGATTCACGTGATTTGAAGGATAGGCATGTAGGTTCTATTATTGAAGTCAAGTTTCCTTGAATCATTTATCTTTTGGTAGAATTGTTTAAAAAAGTTGTTTGAGACTTACACCTTGAGACCTGCCTCACATGAGCTTTCGACCTCAAAGCTTATGCATTTAGTACCATCGGGAAGCCAATGCCTCGATGTACTGACGCTTGCTTCTCAAGTTACAAAGGCATAGGCCTCAAGGCTAAATCTAATTTTTATAACCTATAACATTTTAATTGTTTTTTAGCAATCTCTTCCACCTCACAGGAGAGAACTAAATATAAAATAAAATACTACAAAAATATCAGAGCACAAGTCCATAAAATAATGCTACAGAAATTATACAAAGAAAAGACAGTTAAAAATAAAATCCTGGCCCTCCCCTTCTCTTTCCTTGTTTTCTTTTAAAAAAACACAAAAAAATGTTATGAGGACTTGCAAGGTTATCTACACATATATACTTATAAGCCACCTGAACACACAAAATAAGTTGGAATTCATGTCAAAGTGGTTCTGACAGAGCGCAAAACATTGTAATTCCATTTTCACCATTCACTGAAAAAAAATTGACTTTGTTTATCTAACCAGTTAAGATAAAAACATATCATATTTGAGACACATGCAAAATGTGGCATGCTTACTATGAATTAATACCATGAAGGGAATTTCAGAACAGTATGAACAGCACACAATTGATACTCCAGCATTCCATACGAAGAACAGTATACTTTGATGCCAAACCATGGATAAAAATACAGTACATTAAGTAGGCAAATAATATGAAACCAAACAACATTTGAATAATCATCAAATCACTATATGGATTAAACGCTCAAACGTCCATAAGAATTAAGAAATATTTATTTACATACATAAACCCCTATATTACGAGCAAAAATAAAAGAAAAAGAATTGTACCACTCCGGAAGCACTGTACGTGGAAACAGAGAATTTGTGATCAGAGAGGTAGTCCCTGGTTAGCAGATCTACAAATAAAAATTGAATAAAATAATGTCTAACACCAAAAAGAGCATAAATCTCATTCAATTACAAAATGCAACTAATATGCACACTGTAGGAATGATGTGAAATGTAATTAAAATGGTTGGAGAAATTAACCTTTGGGTTTTTTGCCAATATCTGAGAAAAGTCCTGGTCCCTTGCTCATTTTTCTTTTGCTTTATATTTCTCTTTCTTTCAGAGAGAACTACACGTGAAAAGAGAGAGTAATTGATTGAGCAAATTGGAGGAAATAAAATTGTGAAAAGTGGAGAACCAGAAAAAATTAGGAAGAATTTCTCTTTAGGCTGATTTTGGAAAGTCACCAATTAATCCAGGCGATTGTTTGGACCGTCCATTGGTATCTGACGGCGGAAATTTGACACTGTTCAAGGGGGTAGAGACGACAAAATTGATCGTCCGATTGACAAATTGAGGCGACAATATATTAATAAGTAAATGGGGATATAAATAGTGATTTTTTAATCTCGCCCAACTCCAATTCTCAAAAATTCAAAATCGATGAAATTTCAAAAAATAGTTGGTTATAAATAAATGGGCTGCTGTAGTGGTTTCAAGTGTGTGAATGGGCTGTTTATCAATGGCCTGTTCAGAGTTTGCAAAATTTTAAATAAAAATAAATAATTAAAATTGATAAAAAAAATTAAAATTAAAAAAGCGCGCAAGCGGTCAACGAATGTTGTTGACCGCGATATAAGACGCTAAGCCACTTTGCTTAGCGTTTTAGTCGCGCTTCACGCTATGGCGCGCTATTGACCGCGCAATAGCGCGCTATTTAGAACACTGAAAAATAGTCAATTTTTCGAGTTAAATGTTTCATTAGTCACTGAATTTTAGTTTATGTCACGACTCACTCATCGTTGAAAGTTTGAAAAGAGCTACCGGACTGTACTTTGATCATTTATTACCCATTACTCACCGGCTGAAATCTATTAATTGACGTGCCAACGTGGCAGACGGAAAGTTTGGTGACCAGTTAAATCCTTACAAGTATTAAATGTTTTGCCAAATCATTGACCACGTCAACATATTAAAATCGTGTTTTGATAATTTCATACAAGTTTAAACAAGCCTCAAATTTTCACCTTCCTCCCAATTCATAGACATCTTTACTGAAGAACCCTAACTTCATCCTAAGAATATGCTCCCATATCTATCTTATTAGTTCCAAAAATCCATTACTCCCAATTATGAGGCGATGAGTTCCGGAAACCAATAGAATTCTTCTAGGTAAACAGCGATATCCCGAAGCAGGTAAGAAGACGTGCTCACTATTTTAATTTTTTGAAATTTAAACAATTGAAAATATAGTAAATGGGAATCAAATGATATAGCTACTTTTCTGTACAATTTCTTTATCCAGTGAAGTTATTTGATGAAAATGAGCAAATGTGAAAATCTGGGTAGATCCATGTGGGCATTGTACGTATTCGATTGTCCCAAACTAATATTTTACATTTCTTGATCATTAAGAGCTCTAATGTTGAATGTGTTGATTAATGGGATATTCCATATGAAGTAGATTTGGCATTGTGTTCGATTATGTCATTGAATTGTCTCCTTGTAGGTGATACAGACAAGTAGGTTTCATTCAAATATCAATCTTGAGACTCCATCTGACAGTTTGGTATGATATTTTTTTATGTTCTTTTCCAAAGGAGTAGATGGAATAATGCGAATGTGTTTCAATGATTTTACCATTTATGCACTTAGGAAGCAACATCTATTTTATTTCAGCCATTAATTAACCATGGAATAAATAGTAGAACATGTTGATATAATTCATTTTTCACCTTCACCGATTTCTTAGCTTTGCTGGTGATGTTTAGTCAAGTAAAAGTGAGTGGCAACATTTGTACATTTACTGCTGATCACCCATTTACTAGTTGGAATAAATATGTTGGATTGTCTGACGAAGAAACTGTGCCCAGTATGCGGTAAGGGAAATTCAGAAATGCGTTGAGGTTGAAAAGAGGACTAAAAACTTAGGATGGCTATTCTTCTGTTGTACTAACGACTGCACTCATTTCAAGTGGTTCGACGAAGACGAATATTGTCAATATGAGGATCAGTCAAGTGCTACATTGAAAATTCATGAGTTGTAGGGTTTGTTGAAATATGTTGCTAAAATAACCAAAGAAAATGACGTAGATATCTCTGTCAAGTTTACTTTCTGCAAGGGAAAATGAGAGAAGGATAACGAGAAACAAAATGGATGAGCTCTGTGAAATCAACCATTTATGTTATTCTCAAGTTTGTGTAATTCACTGGTTTTATAATCTGTTCGTAGTTGTCGAACTTCGGATTGTAGGTTAATCCCAGTAATTTGGAATTTATATTTATAATTTCAATGTTTTTAAAGTTGGATGGCAATAGATTTGCTTTATGAATTCAATACAAATATTGACGATTTGCTACAATAATTCAGATTTCTTTTGTGAGGACAATAATGACCGTCGAGCCAACATTTGTACGGAGAACCTCGACTGCATAAGACCTCAATCGCCTAAACTGCTCTTGCAACTAAAAGTTCTTTTGCATATCTCTGCATCTTCTATGCTACATTTCTGTAAACATCTGTATGGAGATCTTTCTTCACTGTTGCTAAAATTAGCTAAGTCTTCTAGTCTAGGGTCCGTCTTGAATTGCTCAATATATCGACGTGTCAAGAATATGTAATTGCGATGTCTATTAAATTGGTCTCAGCTACATGTATGCTCCGAAGTGTAAGATTTTACTTGCAACCTCTCGGATGCATCAAATTTAGAAGCCCATATTCTCCATTTGTAACTCAATTTACAAATTTCTTGCACCCTTCTTTCCTCATTTGCCTTAAATTTTACGTTGTACCCATTCAATGCACCGTACGTTCTAACCGCCTCCCGAAACTCTGCTGCAAAATTGAATATTTGTCCTACCTCGAACCGAGGATTTATCATGTCTTGATCAAAAGTGAATAGGGGAAAGTGATAACTGCCATCCTC
>CAIGRQ010163776.1:0-15727 GCA_903798375.1 Fraxinus sp. D2006-0159 | reverse complement strand
AATTCCATTTTCCAAGGAAAAAAAAGCTAATCAAACATAGCCTAAGTGAAGTTGTGTATCAGCGTTGTTGAGGACTATGCTTTCTCAGTATTCAAAGAGAGTAAATGAGGAGAATGTGAGAATGAATATCAGAAAGCAATATCAAATAAGTTCCTTTAATAAATAGCTCAATATAAATACTGAACTGAGAAGGATATAAAGAATAAAATATAATACTTTTGTTTCAAAATGTTTCTTAACTAATGTTTGCTCTCGCATTTTAAAATACCCTTCATGATAACGGTGCCATATTTCATTGGAGAAATGGAAAATCTTTCCCAAAATTCCATCATGTCCGTGCCCCCGTCACGCTGTCACCATCCAAATTGAACGCCTTCCCCTTTTACCCCTGCACCCATCCCTGTTCCTTGAACTGCTGCCCGTCCCCATACCCTGTTCATGACTTCCATCATGCACCTGGTTCTCTCTGTACTGAGATCCCTCTAATCTTTTCTATTAAATCGATAATTGCATTTGAAGTGGTAAGTCTTATTATTATTATTATGATTATTTTTTTTCAAAGAACATCCTATATAATGACTATCATGTGGTATGTGAACAGTGGATACGATCATTAATTTATTCCAAGGCTGTTTCTGCAATGACATTTTGATGTCATTAATGACAATATGGCTGGCGGTGGACATAATTAGTTGCTTCACGAATATTGCATAGTTTGATTTGATTTATTTAGTTTGAGGCTTATTTTGCTGATAATATTTATGCAGAACAATGTGAAAAAGACAGGGCACGGGTTCTCGTTCATTGCATGTCAGGGAAAAACAGGTGAAAAGTTTTACCACCAATTGAAGCTCTTGTGTCCTATTTCTTTTACCTGTCGTTAAAAAAAAAAATTAAAATAAAAATTGATTGTCATTGTTCTTTTCGAGGGGATTTCAAAGTGAGAAGTGGATAGGGGAATATTTTGGGTGTTGTTTGTTTGTTTGTATTCTTAATCTACTGTAATTAACACACTAACATATGGTTTCCACCTGATAAGGTGAAGGGCCATGGTAGCCAATGATTTAATGACCTTCCCGTACAAATAAGCCTTTTCAATTATGAGGACTCAATTGTTCTTTTTGAGGGGATTTCAAAGTGAGAAGTGGATGGGGAAATGTTTTGGGTCTTGTTGTTTGTTTGTATTTAATCTACTGTAATCAGCATGCTAACATATGGTTTCTACCTAATAAGGTGAAGGACCTTGGTAGTCAATGATTTAATGACCATCAAGTACAAATAAGCCTTTTCAGTTATGAGGACTCTTCTTATTCACAATATTTTCTTTGAACCTTGATCGTAAAACTTTCTATAACAATTATAAACTCATCCAAAGTGTGTTTATGCTGTTTTGAAAGGTCGCCAGCAATAGTTATGGCTTACTTGATGAAAAGCAAAGGTTGGAAACTTGCACAAAGTTACCAGTGGGTGAAAGAGCGGAGACCATCAGTTGAACCAACTCAAGGTTCGTTCCAACTTTGTATTGTTAATTTATATCATATCATTAACTGGCTGCATGTGTTTTGGTTCTGTTGCTTAAATTTTATGTCAAACAAGAATATTACAGCTGGATGAATGAGAGTTGATATGATAAATGTCAATTGAGTCACATTTTAACAAGAACTATCAGAGTGCAAAGTTTTGGAAACAACAGATGCCTGTCATCATTGTTAAGAAATAGCACAAATATCAGTGACACCTCCCCTCGAGGTTAACTATTACAGAGACGCCCATCCTTCTGTTTTCAAAAATTGCAGAAACATCCCTGGAGGTGTGTTTTCTGTAACGTATTCCTCCAATAAGCAAAAAAAACAAGGATTATGCTATTATCCATGGTAGTGTCCATAATGACCACATGTTTGGCCCCTATTGGAGGGGTGCCGGTCTCCAATAGGTGTCAAACATGTGGCCATTATGGACATCTTTATGGACATAGCTATGTACCCATAGCATTGTCCAAAAAACAAATCCCCCAAATATGTGTAACTGATGCATTTTAGCAATTAATAAATTCAAAGAAGAAATTTTATTAGAGTTTCAATTGTATGCATTTGCAACGTTAGTATAATGATCATGATTCTTTTGACCTCATTTGGCAGTTCTACCTTGAAAAATGATCTCTTATCCTGCTTGAATTTCTTGAGAGTTAGGATGGAGAGTGGTTAGAATAAAGTTGCTAATTGTGAATGGTGCAATTTCATATCTGACATTTAGTTTCTTATTTGTGATTTGTAGCGGTCTTCCAGCAATTAAAGGACTATGAACAAAAGATTTTTGGTTCAACAGAGAACAGCGTTTCCATGCTGAGCTTCTCACCTTCAAGCCCGCCATCCTTCTGCTTCGGCTTCCCAAAGCCCAATGATCCACCAGTTCCTGTTCCTGTTTTTAAAAACATCGGTTCCACTTCAATTTTTTCCCACCGACCACATGACATTCCTCAGGAATTCAGCTTTGGAGCAGGGCACACACGGGAAAACACTTCTGATGACATTACTACTTTCTGCCCAAACACAAATATTTATAACGATAATGATATTCCCATGGGTGGTTCTTGATAAAATTAGGTTTCATCATCATAGACCTCTATACAGTAACCACTAGGCCAAAGTCAAATGTTTCTTGACTACAAGTTTTACATGAAAATTGGAAGTAGAGTGGGTAATAGGCCTTCGATTTTCTGGCTGTAACTGTGACACAGGAGTTTGACAGGTTGTGTTGAACACTGTATGTTGTAAGTACCCAGGATGATGATGCTCATTTCTAAGTTCATTACATTCAGATTAGTTGATAATTGATTTACTCGTAAATTTGTGTTTTCCTCTACTAATAATCTCATTTTTGTTTGATCATAATGAGAGATGCTACATGTGCCTAAAATTTTACCTAATCTTTTACGTAATTGACACATGGCCACCTCCTATTGGGGGGGCGCCTGTGACCGGCACAATAGTGGAGGGAAAACTTTAATACTAAATTTGAAGTTGAAGTAAAATCAACAATTAAAAATCAACAATTAATTTAATCACACAATAAATTTGACCCACAATTGCATATTATGATCGGAAAAAACTTGTTGTACATAAAATTTTACTTAATCTTTTACATAATTGACACAAGATTAGGTAAAATTTTATGTACAACAAGTTTTTTCCGATCATAATATGCAATTGTGGGTCAAATTTATTGTGTGATTAAATTAATTGTTGATTTTAACTTCAACTTCAAATTTAGTAATTTTTAAAGTCCTCCCCCCCCCACTATTGTGCCAGTCAGGGGGTTGTGAACCCGCCCCGCCCCGGGTAACCATAGCATTTCTCTAAATTAAGGGGTTCGTTGCTCCATAGTATGGGAATGATCACAATTAATCAAACATGGAACCAAGTCAGGCTACTGGTAACCTCCTAGCGGGCCAATCCACAAGGTGGCTGAACTTAGGGTTCTTAACTGGGGTGAGTCCCAGGCGCAAGTCGAGTAGTGAAATCATTGTGTGATCGGCTCGTGAGCTGAGTGAGGTAGTTCACGTGTCGGCTTTGAGGGAAGGGAGGTGAAAATGTAATTTTCAAAAAAATTTCCCCAAAAAAGTAATAAGAAAAATGTGAGTCGCGAATTGACTAGCCTTATTCCACCAATGAACGAGCAAACCAGAGTTTTTGGAAGTGAGTCAATTCGTGCTCAGTTCACTCTATTTGTGAGCACAAAGTGGCTCATTAGGTGGATTGAGTCGAGCTTAGCAGCTTAACTCAGCCCAATTATCACTATTAGCTGAGCTTGTAAGTGGATGAATAGATGATGAAATTACACATAGACTTGGGATTAGATTTCCAATTTCACAAATCAGATCACAAGTTTAACATTTCAAAGATCAGGGTTTAATTAATAATTTTAAAACATTTTTTATTTTTAATAATTTAAAAATATTTTTTATTTTCATATCTAAATACAATAAAATCATTTGACCCACCCAAACCCTAAATAATTTGAACCAATTCTTCCCCCTCTCTCTCTCACCATCCTCGGCAGCCGCCTCATCTCTTCTCCGGTCTCTCAGTATCGTCGCCGCCATGACGTCGAATCTTCTTCCCCTTATCTTCCTCTCTCGTCCTCACCCTCCTTCTCGTCTCTGTCTTCTCCCCTCTTCCTCACCGGCCACTGGCGCTCGTAAGGCCTCCCATCATCTGTTGGCACCGCTGCACTCTCACGATTCCGGCCTCGTCAATTTGAAGTAGGCAGTGACGCTGTGAATATGTGATGCTCACTATGCTGTTGCGTACACTGCGATGTCGCCTTTCACCATTCCCGACCTTCTTGTCGCTGTGAATCTGTTTTTTCCTTCTTTTTTTTTTTAGTTTCGAGTTTGTTTTATTGGATGGGTTGGTGGTTGTATGGCTGATGTTTGTTGGTGGTTGCTATGGTGGTTTTTTAGTTAAAGGATGGTTGTATGGTTGATGTTTTGTTGTTGGCTATGGCTGATCTGGCGACGGTTTTAGCGGATCTAGCAGCGATTTTGTTGTTGTTCCGTGTTTTGGTGTAGTTGGGGAGTTTTGGGATTGTCGAAATCGCCCATTCAACCACAGACGATGGACTGTAATTTATGTCAATAGCATTTCAACCACTGATCATTTCCATTTGGTGTTGAGATCATGGTTTTTGTCGTTGTTGGAGTGGTAGTGGCGGTCGTGGTTCCGTGTTGTTGGGGGTGGTGAGTTGAAACGGTTGTGTTGGTGTTGGTGACATCGTCGTCGTTGCCGTCGCGGTAATGGTGAAGTAGTGGTGGTTTTTTATGGTGGATGTGATTTTTGGGATGGTGATAGTAGTGGTGGGAGGGTGTGGGGTTTGATTTGTTTGAGATATTGATGTTGCTATTGGGCGGCGACGATGATGGTGCCGCTGGTGGAACAGTGGCGAAGTGGTGGTCACAAATGATTAGATTGTTTGGTCAATTGTTTGTGACCAATGCATTAGATAAATTGTGGTCAATACATGTTTAGTGACCTAAATATTATTAATTTGCGACTAATAATTTGATAAATTGTGACCTAAATATAATTTATGTGATATTTGTGACCATAAAATAAGCAGTGTGATTTATGAATTTTGTGTTTTGTTTGTGACTGATGAACAAAATGAACAAATTGTGACATATGAAAATTTTGAATTGTGACTTAAATTTTTTTGAATTGTGACCAAATTGCATAGATCTGTGATCTTAATATATTCGTCGGAGTTGGAACACTTGTCGGAATCGGAGCAGTCGTTGGAATAAAGTGACGGATGAACGATCATCAGAATAGTCATCGGAATCGGAACGACCGTCGGAACAGTCACCGGAGAAGAGTTTTGACCGGAATAATCGCCGGAGCGGTAGGGGTGGTCGAGGTGGGGTAGGGTAATTATGTTATCTTAGAATTAAATATGTAATAATAAATTGATTTAATAATTAATTATTTCATAAATTAAAATTTAAAAAACCTGATTTTTGAAAGTTGAAACTTGTTTTTGTATTTTCGAAATAGTGTAAAGTAAAATGCTGAGATATGTATTGTTCCCTGAAAGGTTAATTTAACAAATGGTCACTAAAGTTACATGAAAATCACAAAATGGTCACTGAAGTTCGAAACTTGCAGAAATGGTCACTCAACTTTCAGGCGATTTCATAAATGGTCACTAAAGTTAGTTTTAGGACTGTTTTGTTTTAATTCAAACCTAAAGAACCAGAAAACGTGGACATAGAATTGGAGGGCCTCAATTGCAAAATTCATTTTTTTTTTGGTCCAGAACAGGTTCTTCCAAAGTCTACGTTCTTGAATTTTTTTCTTCAACGAAATTCTTGCTAAAACCATGGATTAGAAGGATGAAAATGGTTGTGGTTAAAGAAAGAGTTGCTACTTCAATTTGTAGGTCTATTGGAAAATATATGCAGATCTACCATTCCATGGGCGTGATGCACCGGGACCTTAAGTCGGAGAATTTCTTGTTGTTGGACGAGTAAAAAGGCTCTGCTCAAAGCAACGATTTTAGATATTCGGTTTCAATTGAAGAAGGTGCGTCGATGTTGGTGTTTTCAATTTGCTCTTCAACGATTGGGCGAGGTTCAAGCGTCAGCACATAAATGGAGGTTGAAGGACTGACTAATTATGTGAAGAATATGAGCAGTGACCGGAGGTGGTCCGGTGGTTAGTTTTGTGGCCGGGTTGGAGTGGGGTGTTGAAGAAGATAAAGGATTTGGGGATTGTGCATTTTTTTTTTGCTAACAAGGTCCAAACAATACATTTTCTTCAGTGATTTTGATTGCCAAATCCTTGTTGAAGTGGAAATTCTTTCCCATTCAGAGGACTTTGAATCAATTCATTTTGATTTTCTAGAACAATTTGCTTCCAATTCCGGCCGATTTAAGGGAAATTGATGAGAACCCATATGTGCATCTTGTTCTCCATGAAGAGTAGAAGGTAGTAGTGGTGGTGCGCAATTGTAATTGTTGATGTCGGCGTCAGAAAATGGGGAAGAATGTCCGCTGTTCACTGCCGTCAAAATGGTTTGGTTTGAATTCTGATTAAATTGTTTCGTGACGGTATGAGACCGTGTAACTGTTTGTCTTGGGGAGTATTACCTGCCTGTGATGGAGTTTGGGTTGGCTGGAATTGGAGGTAGAACCGTGCACAGGGACTGATTTTTGACTTGAGATTCAATTGATTTTTGGTCGGTTGGGGCTGGATGTTGGTATAGGATTTATGGCCGGAATGATGAGGTGTTGATGATGCAAAAATTCGGTGGTTTAATTGGCAGCATGGAGGTCGAATTTAGCCTTAAAGCCGTCAGTCCCACACTGTGATAACGGAGAAGATGAACCTGTTCTGAACAAAAAAAAAAAAATGAGTTTTGCAATTGAGGCCTTCCAATTCTATGTACACGTGTTCTGGTTCTTTAGGTTTGAATTAAAACAAAATAGTCCTAAAACTAACTTCAGTGACCATTTATGAAACCGCTTGAAAGTTGAGTGACCATTTCTACAAGTTTCGAACTTCTGTGACCATTTTGTGATTTTCATATAATTTCAGTGACCATTTGTAAAATTAACCCTTCCCTGAATAGATTTTTATCTCCATAATGAGCCTGATGAGGCCTTGGCTGCTCCTGGACCATATGGGCCTATAGAGAGCCCTATATATTGGGCTTTAGGTGGCGGATGGTTGGGCCTGGCACCTAAACAGCCCACTAATTCTGGATAGGAGCTGCATCATCACCAACATCATCTTGATAAAAAGAAATGATATATTAGCCTCCAAAATTTATTTTTTTAAAACTCATTTTCAACTACATATTCTCTCATAAAATAACTTTACATATAAATTCTCAAATTTTTTTCCTATTTGTTAACTACACATCATCCAACAAAATCACTGTTCCAAAATATATTCCCCCAACTCTCCTTAATAATTGCTGGGCTTTTATATTATACTTATTTATTTTACAAATTAAACTTTTTTAAAAATATACTACAAAACATCATCTAATTCCCTACAATTTTGGAATTTATTACAAAAATTAAATAAATTGTTCGTAACAAACATTAATTTCACACTTAAGTTTACCTTTCAACTGATATGGAGGGTGTTTGGTAGAGATTAAAATTGAAAAACTAGTCGTTATTATTGACTTTTATTAGACGAGTGAGACCCAATAATGACTATATTTTCTATTTTAATTCGATTTTGAACCATACCAAACATGCCTATATGGTATTCTCAAGTAGCACCATATCAATCTACAATATCATCACCCTCTTCTAAGAGCAATTGCGAGATAACAAATTTTATCATAATCAAACACCAATTCTTTATCCTATTCATGCTAACCTCGTCAAAATATATCTATGATTTCGTCCCAAATTTCTTTACTTGTCCTAGACTACATCATATGATCTTCAAACAAAATATTTTGTGAAAACTATATTAGCATAAATTCCTTACAAATATATTGTAATATGAGGTGGACGATCTTTTGATACATTTCAACCTTAATGTGTACGCATGTTAAACATTTGCAAGTGTAGACTTTGATATGTTACAAAATCTCTCTCTCTCTCTCTCTCTCTCTCTAACGTATCGAGTAAATAAATTTCTAGCTACTCTGAAGTATAATCTAGCAATTCAAGCTCCAATCACACAATTCTAGGTTTAGGCAACTCTTGGTTTATTGGGTTGAAGATTATTGTCTCTATCTACTAAAAATTTAATATTCACACTTCGTGTAATGATCAATGGCCTTCAATGACGAGAACGAGCCATCATGTATCAAGATATTTTAATAATTTATTTGGATGATCTGAAAAATAGTCAATCTATCTTTACTAGGAACAAACTTAATTTTAATTCCCACACTTAGTTTCTTTTCCAGAGTAATTCCACATTAATTCATATATTAATACTTTGAACAATTTTGATATACAATATTAGATAACTCGTGTCGAACGGTAAACATTATTTTCTTTAATTCTTTGTAGTGTTATCCGATTCAATATTCAAAACACACCATTTACGATTAAAGTTATTGATTAAGCCACTAAGGAGGTAAGAATAATAATTTTTTTTTTTAAATGTGTTTAGTTCGTGGACCAACTATTAATTGTTCTAATGCTAGAATAAGTATGTTTTTGTCAATAATTTGAGCCGGCGTATGATTGATTTCTTGTACCTTTGATTCTTCAATATTCCTTATAAAATACAAAATCAAAGACACAAGATTTGGTCACAGATTTAATTTATTTCAAAGGTTTAGTTTAATGCATGATTTTGTTCGGATATATTTATTTTTCATCACGGGCGCAGATTGCCAATATCAAGTCAACACCGCTGAATACAGTGAATGGAATGTATATAATTAATTAATCACAAGCGGCTTTTCATTTAGAATAGATAATAACCCTCAAATTGGTCCTAATTCCATGAAGAAATAATTATGTTAAAACGTATTAATATTAATAAATAAATATTTTTTTTTCTTTTCAAAATTTATAGTTTTTTCTGTTACACGGATTAATATGAAAATAGAGCAAATGCCAAATCTCACATCCACGTGCCAATCCTTTAACGAGGGTTACAAATGTCGTTGGATTTTGCTAAAGTGGCAGGGCCACATGGACCCTGGATGAACAGGGGGCGCATTAGGCTGTAACAAGACCTACACGTGAGACATGATTAGCTAATGGATTTTCATAAGGGTGCACGAAATACCCAAACCAAATTAGGACCGAATCAAATCGAGCGACTCGGTTCGATTTTACAAAAGAAATTAATGTTTTTGATTCTTTGAGTCAAGAACCACTTGGTTTTGGTTCCGGTTCGGTTCTAGAATTAGAACCCGAAAACCATTTGGTTTTGATTTTAAATATTATTTTTCTATATGTATATTAATTAATGGAGACCCTAATGTTGTATTAATTGAAGACAATCCATTAATCGGTTATAGGTAGTTGGAGATAGCACATTAATTGTATACATCCTAGTTTTTGTAACTTTTTTTTTGAATAATTTCTCGTTCATTTTTTTTCAATTTACACAAAATCGCAGCAGGCCTGTACCCTTTTTCATCACGTCAGCGGAGGAGGCACTTTCAAGATCGAAAAATGGAACTGACCAATCACTTAAAAAACTTTTAATCTATTTTTTCACTTTGATTGTCTGATGAATTATTTGTATTCTTCACAAATAGAGAAAAATTCAATAAATATTCAAGAAGTATTAAATGGTTAGTGGTTGCATGTAATAGTGGACTATAATAATTTTGTATAATTCATCATTTATTATGGGAGTGTGACGTCAAAACTGCTACAATTAATTCAGTGAATTATTATTATTATTATTATTATTAGGTAATCTTTTGTATGCAAATGAACTTATAGAATTATTTTGTTCCATTTGAGTATTACTTGTCAAAGATTTGACGATAGATAGTGAAAAAAACGGCAGATGAGAAAAGAATCGATATGAGCAAAATGATCCACATATCACGAGTACGCACTTGAGGGTGTTCAGTGATAAGCGTGGGTTTAAACTTATCTTGGCTCACTTTCAAGTTTCAAGGCTTTCTGTGAGGAATCGGATTAGATTGTTGTTGTTCATTGAGTTTTTGTGTATTAGGAGCCATAAACAGGAAGTACAATTAAGAAAAGTAAAGGAAAACAAGAAGAAACGAGTTATTTTGACGTAAAAGCCCAAGTTGAAGTGGAAAAAAGGACCAAACATTAGCGCTTGTACGGTTGATTGTCGAGAAAGGGTGAATAAAGTCTCACATCTACTACATATATATAGACATATTGTCGAGTTTATAAGAATATAGTTACTCCTCGTAATAAATTAATCTTTTGGTCCAAAAAAATACTTTGAATTTGATTTTTCTATCTGCCAAATATAATCTACAAAAGTTTTAACCAAACAATTTGGTGTAGAATATTGTAAGATCAAATTGCAAGAGAATCCACTTAATTTGTTGCTAGTTTACTTGGAAAGACCTTTTGGCTTAGTGTTGAATGAGACATGTTATCTACCATCAAGAATAAAGCAAGAAAGATCATTAATTATTTGATTGATGAACTAATCTTTTTTTATAATCAAGATAATTAAAGTGATTGATTCACGTTACTTAATTAATAAATATAGTTTTTTTGTTAACTATTCCATCCGAAATGTATTTGTTAATTTCGGAGGTCTAATCTAATTATCCAATTGTGACATTTCATATCAATAATGTTAACCAATATTTAAGAAAAAAATAAAAGAAATTATAAAAAAGTTGATGTTAATGTTTGCTCAGTCTGGATAAGATAAGGTATATAATTAAACTAATGTTCATATCAACCAATCAATCAATTTCTTCGAGATTAAGGATTGGTTTAGTATTTCTACATAATTTAATATAATCGATTTAAGCTATGTTGAAGAAATGAGTTGCATAAATAATCGCATATCTTGGTGGTCGTTACTTTTGGTGATCTTTCTTTTTGGCTGACTCCTCTTCTTGTTCTATTGATCAGAAGCATCCAGCAGTCGTATCAGCCCCGCCTGAGATAGGTGCGCAAGACCTGTTCAGGTTAGGGAAAATTCTAGAGATTGCTTCGAAATAAGATACTTGCGTTGTCCCTTTTCTGAACCAAAACTGGGGGAATCTTCATTGAAATATGTCTCAATGCCCGTCTCCACTGAAGACAGATAATCACCTAGTCTAACCACTAAGAAACCCACACCGTAAGGGGCCCTCCTGCCGTCATTTCAGCGACTCATAGGGCTTCCTCTTTTTGGTTCATGAGAATGGTCGCCACCTCCTAGGACCGGAATGATTATCAACTTTTTTCTGTTTATGTTTATTTTGAGCTGTAATTCATCAAATTATGACGAGTTCGACGAAATAAACATTATGGTAGATGCTAGATTTCTGTTTGATCGAACACTTTTATTTATCAATTGAGAGATAGTTATAGTGTAAATATTTATAAAATTTGATGAATATAAATTTTTTTTTCTCATAAACACTTAATTTTCAGATTGCTTATACGTACCATTGACTTTGTTTGATGGAATTAATTTATCATTTATAAAAGAAGTTGTTTTTATCAAGTAATTATGTTAGTAGCTTTGAATTTCTTTTTTTAATGAGGAGTGCCCATCCAAACTCTGAAAATCCATCGGTGATACCTCAATGAGAGTATTTGAAGAATTCCAACTATTGACTTTTTGTCAATTGATTCAGTGAACAATATGTATGTAATACATTCCCAGTATCTTTCGTATCTAAAAAAATATGTTAAAATGCAATAATTTCATTTCTTGATACTTGACACATTGCCAAACAAGAAGTATAGAAAATCTCTTATCTTTTTCTTAATCTTATTCTTTTATAAAGTAAATTCATAGTCACGACGAAATTAAATGACTTCCATTGGACCACGAATTCACATAGTGACAACGAATTTTGTTGGCTAGGATTATATGGATGCACCAATGAACTAACAATATAACATTTTCCGACCAAGTCAAACCTAACGACCTTATCTTAAGTTTACGTTATCAAAAACAAGAAATAATTATTTAACCTTAACATGACATTTCTTTAAAAAAGAACCTACGCTTGTTCAAATTACTGATCATGGTAAGTATTGGTTGAATTAATTTTCACCAAAGTAATAAAACGTGTAATTAATTCATAATTTGCAGTAAATTCTTCATTGGTATGAGTGAGTATATACAAAAATATGATTCGGGGAGTACATAGGTTTGTTCACACAAACAACAGACTATTCTTAGATAACAATGGATTTCCAACGGTAAAATTATATACTTACCATGATCAGTAATTTTTTCGGGGTTGTTCAGCGAAGATGGTTCATGATCACTGCCACAGGCACCAGGCAAAATCCCCTCTTCTTTTGCTCCATATACTCACTATTTCTTTCATCACCAAAATTCGTTTCGTTTCTCTCATCAGTTCCTTGTATTGAGAAATCATGGGAGATGGCTTCTGATGTTTTGTGTTTGACATTCCTGGCCTTCAAACTGCTAACCTATTCACAGTAATTATGTCATTAACTGTTGAAAGAAAAAAAAATTGCAAATTTTGTAAATAACATATTAACTGTTGAGTTCATCTGATTACCTTAGGGCTGTTGACTGGAGAACTAGCTGTATCCTCCAAATCATCACAAGAAAATATCTTACTGTTTGTGTTCTTGAAATTCAATCTCCTGGGAAATTTAGAGCTATCCAATGAAGAAAACCTGATAACTTGATCATTATTATTAGGAGTACCATTCCATGCAGCATCAGAAATCAAAGAAGGGCTGTTCAAACTATCCATGGAATATGAGTTTTGGCTCAATGCAAAATCATCCAAATAAGCTGTCCAACCACTCTCTTCAGTTCCTCTTAAAGAAACTTGCTTGCTTGCAGATGAGTTATTGGGGTCTTCCATAATTATGAGAAGAAGAAAATAAAATCAGGAGATAGTTTGCAATAATAATAATTGGTATTGAGTTCTGTAAGGTGTTGAAGATGGATTATAAAAAGGGGAAGGGTTTGAATGTGGAGAAAAAAGGATGCCCATTGCCCACAATGTGGAATCTTTTTGTGGGGCCAGAAGGAGTTGAGGGAACACATCAAAGTCTAAATCATGGAATTGTCTGATACTAGAAAACTGCAAAAATAGGGTTTTCATTTGCAGTCTCTTACATCAACTATTTTTTAAAAATTTATGATTAATGCATCTGAAAAAAAGAGAAAAAAAATGGGTATAATCTAATTTTCAATGAGTCACTTACTACCATACTAGTTTGGGTTGTGCTACAAGTACAAAATGAGTTACAAAAGGGTGTCCAAAATTGTCAAATGGCGGCCCACTATTGGGGGCGCCTAGCGGGCCCAGCCCCCCCAATAGAGGGCAGTCATTTGACAATTTTGGACATCATTTTGTACATCAAGAATTATCCTACTGTTTTACGTAACGATTAGTGATTTGATACATTAATGTGTTAGTTTTTTATTGGCTCAAACATTAAATCATTAACCATTATATGTACGTCACGTATGACGAGTACGATAGTGAGCGACTCCAAATAACATTATTCATTCAATTATGGGTGTAAACTAGTGAAATAAAGATATATAATATACACAACTTACTCTTAACTATTCTAAAATTGATTGACATATCTATTCACAACAAAATTTAAGCAAGTTGGGACCTACCAACTTTGTTGTAAACTAGAGGAAGATTAGATGTTGTAGTCAGGCAACAAAATTAAAAAATTAAATTTTTTGTCCTGTTTAGTTCAAGACTGTTAGCATATCAAACACACCACGTATTAAGAATTCCTACCTACTAATAATATTTAAATATATGGGTTAATTACACCAGAGGTCATTGAACCTTCACTTGAATTGCATTGAAGATACCAAACTTCAATTTGGAACAATCAAGTCGTTAAGTTTTAATTTAAGAGCAAGCATAACACTCCTTTTGAATTATGTTAACGTGTCTATCGAATTGGCTGAGATATCCAACAAAACCAACTTGACAATCTCAGTCAGCATATTAAGCCTTGGGTTTGGTATCGATTAAAATCTAGATTTTAATCTAAGTCAAAATCAACAATTAATTTTCACTACATATTTTATGGATCCCACAACTTTTCAACCACACATCTCATCGACTTCTATCAAAATTTATTAAAAATTCGATTTTAATCCCTACCAAACAAGAGCTAATAATATTGGAGATCATTGAACTTTTACTCTCGTCGCAATCAAGTAGTCTTCATTTAAACATGAAAGTTATCATTCTACTATGTATCAACGTGCTGTGACATACTTCGATAGCCAAAGAAATTTTGTAGGGATGGGGTGCTGCTTTTTTCGCAGTGTTAGAGATATGTCATTTGAGAACGCCATAGATACACAATATCTATGAAGTTAAATTATTTTTATTTGTCCTTGTACGTGGTTGTTAGCAAATTACTATACGACACGAATGTTCACCATATAATATTTGTTCCTATGCCCTTTTTGGTAAGAGATTCATTAATTCTGTATAAATTAACCATTGGGTAGCAGTATTGAAAATGCTTTGATATAGTAAATAAAAATCGAAAAACAAAGGGATTTTTCTAGGGTTCATTGCACCTCAGGTAATTCAACTTTCATTGTAACCTCAATGAGGCCATTCATCTTCAATTTGTTACAATCTCGTCACCCAACTTCAATTTTAATACATATTTATCTATCGTATCTCCTTTGGTCACTGAAACTGACATTCTTTGCTGATTTGAGTGTTAAAAACACAACAATCATATAAATACATGCGATGTTAGGTTAGCGAGAACAAAGTTCTGGGTACTTTGATGGACTTACAAAGAATTAGATTACTCTACCTAATTGGTTAACCTTTTGAAATGAAACCCCAATTTCTTACAAATGATATTAGAATTAGGCCCAAAATTTAGTCATGTGGATGCATGACGTAAATTCGATTGTAGTTAAACGAAGATGGTAAGCGCCAAATTGGATCTTAATGGGTGAAACAAATTTGTGGTTGGCTCTCAAGGTAGCTGTGCCCATGTAAGGAAGTTCCCTCGACGTAGTAGAAGAGTTGGACATGTAATCCTTTCTTGTTTGTGGAAGAGAGAAAGATGCTATTGCCCAAGGGGCCACGTGATATGATACTTTGTTCGAGAAAAGGATTGTTGGTAGAGTGCAAACAAAATGTCACATCGATTAAACATGAGATAGATGATGATTTTAATAAGGAATTGAACTATTCTATCTAATGGATTAACTTTTTGGAATGAAACCCCAATTATTTACGCGCAACAAGCTGAGAATTAGTAATACATTTCCCAATTTTAATGGTGTCAAAATGGGTCAACCAAGCCTATGATTATCAATCGAAACAAATTAATCAATGGTAAGAACCAGAGTTCACGTCATGAAGTAATAGTAGATGGAAGCATTAGCAGCAAGACTGAAATTGTACAACTGCATCAGTGTACACACTATATCTATGCAAAATAATTGATGGGTCTCAAATCGATTTGAATCCAAATTAATCCGACCTAGATTCTTTTTAAATATTTTCAGTTGGTGAGTTGATGGGTTTAACAAATCTATTATGTGACAATTTGGTGAGTTGGTGTCACATTAATGAC
>CAIGRQ010163718.1:0-10511 GCA_903798375.1 Fraxinus sp. D2006-0159 | reverse complement strand
AAATAATCTTGAACTAAGAAAATATATGAAAATGATTTAGATTGTATTTGGTAGAGATTAAAATCAAATTAAAATTGAAAAACTAATCGTTATTGTTGACTTTTATTAGACGAGTGAGACCTAATAACGGTCATATTTTCAATTTTAATCGACTTTTGAGCTCTACCAAACAAGTTCTTAAACTAAAAAAGAAAATTAAATAAGAAATGTATTAACCAATAATTAAATTGACAAAAAAAAAAAAAAAGAAATCGAAAAAAATAACCATACCGAATATCATTTGTTTGGCTTTATTTTATATGGAAATTGTCAATAAAAATGAATTTTCTTTTTACCATTATGTCTATAATTCTTTTCAATTGCCAAAAAAATAGAACATTTTACCAATCAAAATATCAAGAATTTTTTTTTTTTTCAAAAATGTGGAAAATTTGGAAAGTTGAAAAATATTTTTCTGAAAATTTTACCTATCAAACACTACAAAAGTTGAAAAATGAAAAAAATTTCAATGAAAAATGTTTAGTATCAAACGGAGCTTAAATGAAATGTTGATGGTATATTTGACCATAAGTCAAACAATAGAAGGACAAAGTGGAAAATTGAATACTTTCCACCTAATAAAAAATGATGGAGACATCTCAAATCATTTTGACTTTTGAATTCAAATTACCATTATCCAAAAGTCGTTTGAAATTCTACTTTGAATTAATCGTACCATTATCCAATCCAACTGCCATTTTAAATTCCATTTAATTCGACGTTAAATTTTGTTCACTTCCATAAATCATTCATTTTAAATTTTAATACGCGTTTTCTAGGTAGCAGACTTTAAAAAGGTAGAACCCCAACCTTAGGGGCCTCCATCTATCCTTTCCCGAATCTTGGTGAATGAGATAAATCGCAGATTATGCCTTCAAGGGTACATGGTGGAAAATTGCTTGTATACTTGCACTTACCCAAGAGCCAAATCCATATTTCAGGATTCGAACCCTTGACACGGTAGCTTCAAGTAAAGTTGAAACTTTTCCACATTTCCCTTTTACCACTTGAAAATGTGACATAGGGGCATGTAGCATAGACTTTAAGTTGTAGTCTTGTAGACAATGGAGGTATACGAATAATACATGTGATGTAAGTACATTTCTACGAAATGTGTAAATAAAAATATTCCGTCGACATAAAATAAAATGTACTAACCGTGCTATAGAATTTTAGTAATAGTGAAAGCTCTATATCAAAATTTACCAATTTTGAATAAGTTGAAAAATATTAAAATTAACTTTTGTTTGGTTTATGGTGTGTTTGAGTCACATTATTTTGAAAAAATGTATTTTGAAATAGTAGAATGATGGAGAATGTGTGATTGAAAAAGAAGGAAAATTTATTGATGTGGTGGAAAATATTATTTTAATGAAAAATGTGTAGTTGAAAATAAGTAGAAAAATAAGAATGAAAATTTTAATGTGTACTAAATAATCAAATAAATCTTTGAATAAACTATTAGAGAAAATTTCATATTTTACCACTAAACTTTAGCATCTGTGACAAATTAACCCCTAACCTTCATAATCGAACTTGTACATACCCACTCTCTCACCAATTACAAATTTCTCTCTAGTTTTTGTTATTCTGCTATCCCTTTTATTTAATTAAATTTAATCGTAACAGATCGAGTCAATTTTATCCTCAATTTAATTCTACACATGAATGAATTTAAACAACAAGTTATTGCTTAACGTTCAACAATGACACAAAAAAAACCCCTCAATTTCAACATGAAACTAAAGTTGGGTATCAAAAAGTTCAATTTCAAAGGTTAGGACTAATTTTCTACTGACATTAAAGACCAGGGACTAAACATGTAATAAGATACTTCGACCATTTTTAGGTGGGATTTAATACACAACGTGGGTCTCACTGGGAGGACGTGGGTGAAAACAGATACCTAGGCAGTGACGCTGTTTTAAGCGCACTGTCCTTCACTCCTTCAAACCACACTCTCTTGTCTCTCTCTCTCTCTCTCTCTCTATAATCCAGGGCGTTAAAGCGTCAGTTTTAGGGTTTCTAGCTAATGCTCTTTTAGGCTTCTTCTTCAACTTTAGGTATGTGGATCTTTATCCATTCGAGTACTTTTCTATGGGCCATTTTCTTGTAAATTTCTGTAAAATTGTTTACTTTGCTGCATTTTGATGAAATCTCTTGATTTCTTCAAACATGAGTTTTTGTGGGTTTTTAAAGATGTTTTTGTGAGAATCTGAGTTTTTTTCTCTCACTCTTGAAACCTAATTCATGGTGTTGAAAGCCAGTTAGTTTTAGGGTTTCTTCGTTCTCTGTTTTTTACACCATCTTCTTCTCAAAATCTTGTCTTTTAGGTAAAATTGCTGTACACTCGAAGCCCATTTTTTAATTGCGATTTTGTGTCAAATTTCAGGGTTTGTTAAAATCGACTGTAATTTTTTTTTTTTTGCTGCATTTTTATGAAATTTGTTCATTTATTTTGTTAAATACCGTGATCAAAGCCGGTTTTTACGCATTCTGTTTTGTAGGTTTTTAAAGGCAGTAATAATTTTGAGTTTTCCTCTCTCAAAAGACTTGTTTTTTAGGGTTTTGTTTCTCTTTTTAGCGCAGCCAGTTACATTTCCACTTTTTCTCTCACACCCTCTTGAGTTTTAAGGCACGATTTCTTGAAATCCCCTAGATTCCCACTTTTTGGGCATTTTTGCTATTTTTTTTATATTTTACCAACAAACTGCTGTTATAATTTGTCGCATAACTTGATCTTAAAACTTGTTTAGAATTTGTGGGTTTTAAAGTGTTTAATAAGATCTTTCTCTCTGTTTGCTTTTATTTTCATATATATATTTTAAACGCGTAGCTATTTTCTGATTTACTTCGATCTTTCTTTACTCTCGCCAGAAATAGTTTTTGACGAGTTGGGTTTATTTTTAATGCTTTTCCCCCTCATTTTTGGTCTCATGCAATTTGATTCTTTAGTGTCAGAGGAAGCCGTTCTTTTTTGTTATTTATTTTTGTCGGTGGAGGATATTTGTGTCTACATAAAATCACCTTTTTTAGCTGCTTTCTTTACAATACTTTTTTATTTATATTTTTTGTGGGCTGCTCTCTGTTTTTCTGTGTTATATCATGCATGCGACATTTTGATCTATTTTTTCCCCTTGCTCTGGTCATGGACTAGTTTATGCTTGTTAGCTGTTTAGATCTGCTCAAAATCAGATTTTTAGCTGCTTTTCTTGGCTATTTCTTTTGTGGGTTGCTATCTTGCTTTCCAGTCTACTGTCATATGTATGCTCCATTTTGGTCTTATTTTTACCCTCGCTGTTGTCATGGACTAGTTTATGCCCTGTTAACTATGTTTCTTCAAGTTCCCCGGGTTTTTACTCTGTTGTTTTTCTCTTCATTTTGTTTAATTTTACTTATAAATTATCTCCTAACTTGTCAGTTGTTGCCAGACTTTCAGAATCACCTCGTGAAGTTTTTCTAAGAAATCTGACAATGGATCCCTCCGAACAAGCTCATAATGGGGAACAAGAGCATAATGGGGTTAAGGAGCCTGAACAAGAACATAATGGGGCTGCAGATCCTTTGCCGCCTCCCCCGCCTGTTCCTCCAAACGTTACTCCAATCAAAGCGGAATCAGAACAGGCGGTAAAAAAGGTTTTCCGTGCTCCAATGGCTAGACGAGGCACGGGTACCAAGGGAAATAAGGTTCCTATTCTGACCAATCACTTCAAAGTGAATGTCTCCAATGTTGATGGGCACTTCTTTCATTACAGTGTACGTCTTTGTAACCACAATCTCTGGTCTTATCTATTTTGGTGGTATTATAACATTTTTTTGCTTAAGAATGTTTGGCTTACTTGATTTGCTTCCCTAATTTTGTTTCTTCTTAGGTTGCCCTGGCCTACGAAGATGGTCATCCTGTAGATGGGAAAGGTGTTGGAAGAAAAGTGTTGGACAGAGTCCACCAAACTTACGATACTGAGTTGGCTGGCAAAGAATTTGCCTATGATGGTGAGAAAAGCCTGTTTACTGTAGGCGCACTTCCACGAAACAAACTCGAGTTTACTGTTGTGCTTGACGATGTTACTTCAAATAGGTTTGTCAGAATATCTGTCGTTTTAACTTGTTTATTTGATGTTTGTGTTTTTTTATGCTACTGCATGGTTTGTATGCAGGAACAATGGAAATGCTAGTCCTGGCAGACCTGGAAGTCCAAATGAGGGTGACAAGAAAAGGTTAAGGAGACCATATCGATCCAAAACTTATAAAGTGGAGATAAGTTTTGCTGCCAAAATCCCCATGCAGGCGATTGCAAATGCTTTACGCGGTCAGGAATCTGAAAACTCCCAAGAAGCCTTGAGAGTTTTGGATATCATTTTAAGGCAGCATGCTGCAAAGAAGTAAGCTGTACTTCTAGCTTGAAGTGGTATAAGACACGAAATAGATTATGTCAGACTATGCTAAAATGTAACTTTTCTTGAAAGTAAGCCAAGACTTAAGTTTTAATAGTATACTTTCTAAAAATGTAAGTTAAAGAGTAAAATAAGTAATTTTGGCACAGTCCAACTCACTCGTCTCTTGAAGTTGTTATGACACGAATAATTAACCATATGTTCAATGTCAGGGGTTGCCTTCTGGTTCGTCAATCTTTCTTTGACAATAATCCGAGGAATTTCACTGACGTTGGAGGAGGAGTTCTTGGCTGTCGTGGATTCCACTCGAGTTTCCGAACCTCTCAGGGAGGTTTGTCTTTGAACATAGGTAATACTTTGTTTGCATAATTTTCCCTCATCATTTGTTATTAAGGTATTATAATTTCGTTGCAATTGTTTAATTATAATGTTATCCATTTTTATGTTTTCAGACGTATCTACAACTATGATAATTCAGCCTGGTCCTGTAGTAGACTTTCTTATTGCGAACCAAAATGTGAAGGATCCCTTTTCTATTGACTGGGCAAAGGTAAGGAGCTATTTCATCTAGGCAGTTGTTTGTGTTTAATTGAACTACTTCTTCAACCAAGAGTGCTTTCTCACTGCAAGCAAAATCTACTTAAATTTGAACTCCTCAGGCAAAACGTGTCCTAAAGAATTTGAGGATAACGACAAGTCCTACTAACCAAGAGTACAAAATTACTGGATTAAGTGAGAGGCCTTGCAAAGAGCAATTGTATGTTTTATCTGTTCCATTCAATCTTCTTATTTATTTAATTTTTTTTCACTTTTCTAGTTTCCGTTGTTTGGCATGAGTCTGGAGTTTTTTTTCCTCAAATTTTCAGGTTCTCACTGAAGCAGAAAAACAAGGATGATGCTGGTGAAGCTCAAACCACCGAAGTGACTGTCTATGATTACTTTGTTAATAGCCGCAATATTGATTTGCGCTATTCTGCCGATTTACCTTGTATCAATGTTGGCAAGCCTAAACGTCCAACTTACTTCCCTATTGAGGTAAAACCTTGTAATAAAATTCAACTTTTCTATTTTATGCATTTCTTATTGAGTTTATTACTGATGGATGATAAACACCACTGATCTCTGGAAAACAGGAATTTAATTGGTTTGCTTTTGCCCTTGCAGCTTTGTTCCTTGGTGTCCTTGCAACGGTACACCAAAGCTCTCTCCACCTTTCAGAGAGCTTCTCTTGTGGAGAAGTCACGTCAAAAGCCGCAAGAGCGGATGTCAACTCTGAGCGGTGTACGTTATTTTTTTTTGGTAGGTGAATGATTTTATGTTGGCTTTGATTAACTGGCATCGGGTTGTGGCAGGCTTTGAAAAGTAATAACTATGATTCGGAGCCTCTGCTTCGTTCTTGCGGCATTTCTATCAGCAGTAACTTTACACAGGTTGATGGCCGTGTTTTGCCAACCCCGAAGGTATTTTTTGAGACATTATGCTTTGTAGTTGTATCTCCATATCCGTTTTATTGTAATCTTGTGTTAGTAAGGTGGGTGGAAAGGTTTCAACCTATCTTATATTTTCTATCTGCAGTTGAAAGCTGGAAACGGAGATGATATATATGCTAGAAATGGAAGGTGGAACTTCAATAATAAGGTTTGCCTTGTGCTAATCTGATCATAGGTATAAATTAATATACCAATTTCTGTGATTCTTCACCCTTTAAAACACATTTATATTGTTGGACAGAAATTTGTTAATCCCAGCAAGGTAGAACGATGGGCTGTTGCCAACTTTTCAGCTCGCTGTGACGTGCGTGGCCTTGTCAGGGATTTGATTAAAGTTGGAGAAATGAAAGGAATTGTATGTTCTGCCTGATTCTTTCGTGCTTACTAGTTACTGTATGAAATTTATTTGGTAATCTATTTTAATTCTTACATGCTGTCTTCAGAGTGTGGAGGCTCCGTTCGATGTATTTGAAGAGAACCCACAGTTCAGACGGGCTCCACCACTTGTTCGGGTAGAAAAGATGTTTGAAGAAATTCAGTCAAAGCTTCCCGGGGCTCCCAAGTTCCTTCTCTGTTTACTTCCGGAGAGAAAAAACTGTGACATATACGGTTTGTTAGTTGGCAATTTTTTGTTATTATAAATGATGCATAAAAATTAGAGACATCTTTTAAACCTGTTCAAAACTTTTAAGGTCCATGGAAACGTAAAAATCTGGCTGATTTTGGGGTCGTTACTCAATGCCTGGCTCCCACCAGAGTTAACGATCAGTATCTGACTAATCTTCTTTTGAAGATCAACGCAAAGGTAAAAGATACTCGATGAAATTGTGTGTTGTGTTAAATATTATGAGATTTTGCCTGGATAATTTCAAAATTTTGAAAATTTTATGGTTTGCCCATCGCATTCTTGTTTGTTTGCAGCTTGGTGGCTTAAATTCTGTCTTAGCCATCGAACAAAATCCGTCTATTCCAATGGTATCCAAGGTTCCATCCATAATTCTTGGGATGGATGTGTCACATGGCTCCCCTGGGCAGTCTGATATCCCATCCATTGCTGCGGTGAAGTGCTCCCTCTCTCGTGTCTGGTTGATATTTAGTTTTTATTTTTTCTATATTATCTACTTATTGCAACCTGCTTTCGTGTTTATGTTTTAAACAGGTAGTCAGCTCGAGGCAATGGCCATCGATCTCTCGTTACCGAGCTTGTGTTCGCACTCAGTCCCCGAAGGTGGAAATGATAGATTCTTTGTATAAACGTGTGTCCGACACTGAGGATGAGGGCATAATCAGGTGAGTTTTTTTTGTCTTGGGTTGGCATTTTTAAAGCAAAGCCCCGTTTCAGCAGCCATTTGATAGGTCGAAGTTCTTTGACTGTACAAGCAAGTAATTCGATCATGATTTGAACTGCAGGGAACTTTTGCTAGATTTCTACGTCAGTTCTGGAAAAAGGAAGCCTGATCAGATAATCATATTCAGGTAAATGGTTGTACTTCCACATTATAAATATATTATCGATCTCAATACACATTTGATTAGTTATTCATAAAGCATATTGTTATCCACTATTTTTTTAGTCTCTTTTGATATCATTTAATCATAACTATGAATTGCACCACAAAAAGGTTTGCTGATTGCTACTTTTCCCCATGTGCAAATTATCAGGGATGGTGTGAGTGAATCTCAGTTTAATCAAGTTCTCAACATTGAATTGAATCAAATTATAGAGGTAGTCACACTTGTCATATTTAAGATGGAAGTTTAAAATCTTCTTGAATTTCGAACTAAATTAAAGAGAGTTTTTGGGTTTTCAATCTTTTGTTTCATTGCACAGGCTTGCAAGTTTCTAGATGAGAAGTGGTCACCCAAATTCGTCGTAATCATTGCACAGAAAAATCACCACACAAAGTTCTTTCAGCCTGGGTCCCCGGACAATGTGCAGCCAGGTAAGTAATATGTATTAATCGTGCAAAATATATGTGGGAAATTATTATTTGTATTTACCTAAAAGAGTTGCATGGTGAAGGCACGTCATTCCATTGACTCCTACAACATTCTGATTCTACAGGAACGATAATTGATAACAAAGTTTGTCATCCCCGAAACAATGACTTTTACCTGTGTGCTCATGCTGGGATGATAGTAAGTGTTATGCATATCCTTTTGTAACTATCTTAAATGTAAATTATTTCTTTAGTAGTGAGAACAAAATTTTTAATACCTATATTTTTCTGACATGATTGTCATCTCGAAGTTGTATGGACTTTACCGGCTTGGCTAGTCAAGTTGAACGACTAAAATTTACCATATTTTAATTATGTTTTCTCAATATTTGGGTGTAAACCATTAATAATATGATGTCAGAACTGCAGTATGACTATCTTCATGCTTCTTTGGCAAATTTGGAATTTAATTGGACTTTATATTGTTGATGCTTTTAGAAGTTTGACCTCTACAACTTGTGTGGATTAGAATGCCATCAACATTTGCTAATTTTATCTTTGCTTATTTCAGGGGACGACCCGACCAACTCATTACCATGTTCTGTTAGATGAGGTGGGTTTCTCACCAGATGATCTACAGGAGCTTGTGCACAACCTTTCTTATGTGTAAGTGAATTATTTACTACAGTTAATTCACTCACTAAGTTGAAACAATAAAAAGTAGTTGACTTATAATCGCATCTTTCTTTATTCCAGTTACCAGAGGAGCACTACTGCTATATCTGTCGGTAAGACGAGACAAATTTAGATTCCAAATTCATCTGTGCCTATGGGTATTTCCTGCTTTCATTTTAATTTTACTCGACTGATTGATTTCGTATGTGCTCAACTGCAGTTGCTCCTATCTGCTATGCTCATTTGGCTGCTACCCAGTTGGGTCAGTGGATGAAGTTTGAAGATGCGTCAGAGACATCATCCAGCCACAATGGGGCGGCACCTGCTGGAGGTGGTCCTCCTGTGCCACAGATGCCTAAGTTGCAGGAGAGTGTCCGTAATTCCATGTTTTTCTGTTGATGCGCAGTTATCCCTTCTCGGCTCATGTATAAAGACAACTTCGGCCGTAGTTTATGTCTAGTGACTTTGCTCATGTTTTGTGTTTGATCATGGACGGTTCTGGACCGGGTAGTCTGCGTGTTTATATCCTTGAGCTAGTCATCCATACACTAGCTTGATTTTCCATGTAGGATGCTTATGTTTTCTCAACTCTCCTGTGGGAACAGCTTGTGGCAGTTTGCTTAGTACTATTTTCTGAAGTACTCTTCAGGATCTGTTACTGACGTTTTGAAATCATGCACTTGATATTACTTTTCTTTCTTTACCTACCGTGGTAAGTTTTTGCAGGGATGAACAACAGAGTATACATTTGAAACAAAACAATAGTTGTGCAAGCAAAATTTGAACTTAGTTGGAAAATAACTCGGTGCCTCGATGGTCTTGGAAGCGTATTTGAATTTGTTGACGCTCGACTCCTTCCAGAGTTGCTCAGTGCCTATTGGTTTGTGGGTCATTCTTCAACGATGATCCAAGGAACTTCGCTGATGGGGTGGAAGTGGAGTTCTTGGCTGCAGAGGGTTTCACCCGAGTAGTTCGAGGACTGATGAACCAAAATATGCATCGAGTTACTTTGGGAGTAGCCAGGAATAACCACCCCACAATCCTCTTCCGATGGGCTTATCAGTACAAGTGATTCATCTTAGTTAAAGAAGGAACTTGGGCGTGTCAGCAATTTTTTGCATAAAAATGGACGTTTAGGATTGTAAGGCCGAATGGTATCGCACACCCCTTTTTAGATTTAATGGGTTAACATGCAAATTTCATGATACGAAGGTTCATTTGGGTCATGCAAGACATGTTCTTGACTATGATAATATGTGGACTTAAATATGATTAGACATGACAACTTGAAAGCAAATATTTACTTGTTCCAGGCCCATTTAGTCCATGGACNGAACTTGGGCGTGTCAGCAATTTTTTGCATAAAAATGGACGTTTAGGATTGTAAGGCCGAATGGTATCGCACACCCCTTTTTAGATTTAATGGGTTAACATGCAAATTTCATGATACGAAGGTTCATTTGGGTCATGCAAGACATGTTCTTGACTATGATAATATGTGGACTTAAATATGATTAGACATGACAACTTGAAAGCAAATATTTACTTGTTCCAGGCCCATTTAGTCCATGGACCAGAAGCCTCTCAGTAAATTTTTCTAGTCCAGTAATCTGCTTGTTTGACCCATCTATGGGTTTTGTTGGGCTTCAAACAATTATCCACCGCATGTGGACTATAAGTAGGGCTGGACAAAAGTTCTGAACCGAACCGAACTGAGCGGTTCTTTATAAATTAAATACCCGAATGAGTACTCGAATCGAGAACCGAACGGTTTGGGTTGGATAACGGGTCTAGACCAAGAACTGAAGAACCGAATAAGGTCTGAAACTAAATAATTTTTTTTTTATATTGGATTAATTAAATTTTTTAAAACAAATTAACACATTAATCTAGCCAAATTTATTTTTTTATAATATATTTATTTACTAGGATGTTCAAGCTCATTTGAAAAATTATTTACAAAACCCAATTTG
>CAIGRQ010163716.1:0-10612 GCA_903798375.1 Fraxinus sp. D2006-0159 | reverse complement strand
TGTATGCTTTAATTAGTTGTACATTGCACTTTAAGATTAAGCCACTGCATTAATAATATTTTCTTTCAAAACTCATTCTCAACAACACATTTTTCAATAAAATAATATTTTTCATTACATTAATAATTTTTTCTCCAATTTCCACCACACATTCTCCATCAATTTACTATTTCAGAATACATTAAGGTTTTAATTGCACCTGGAACCCACAATATTTGAAACACTTGTTTTTGTTACATCCCTAACAGCCAAACCCAAGTCCACCACTTGATCTTTGTTTGGTTGTGACAAGGTAGGTCATATTTATCATTAGGAAACAACTAAGTTGGACAAGTTGCAAAGCTCGACCTCAAAAACGTATAGAAATTTATCGACATGGTTGGACGGGAAAATTGTTAAGCAACGGAGCACGCAATTTGTGTTTAGACGATATGAATTAATATGCAGAGACCTAACTTTGTCGATGTTCGGCTTGATACTTTGTGATTCACACTCTAATAGGGGGCGCCATGTGGCTATTTTGTCAACCATTTTGTAATGGATTTTGTACCTGTAGCATTACCCTTAATTCTATCTGGTTCGTAAATCTTATTTTTCGTGCGATTTTGGTCTTTTTTTTCAAGTTTTGTCCAGTTTTGGTATTTTTCATCATAAACTTCAATTTTTGATGCCGAAACTTTCAAAATCTTCCAAGTTGGTCTCCAAAACTTCATAATCATCCAAAATTGGTCCGTCTTAAGTTTAAATAGTTTATAATTTAATCCTTGGACTTTTCAAATATTGAATTTCATCACAAAACTTGTGATTCCCTATGATGACTCTCTTGTTACTTACTACCGTGAAATTCAACTAGTCTTTAACTACTTCGAACCAACTCCAATTTAGTTCAGAATCGCCCTTTTCCCATCAATTACATCCACGATTTTTTCTACAATTAATATAATTACATTAAACTATGTAGAAATCGCTCAATTGGCAATAATTTATCAGGTCTAATAAAACACACATATCTTCTTTAAAAGTTTTTACTTGTCTTCTTATGTCATTACGTTACAATTCAAATCACATTGGGATAGAGACTAATACATAATGTATGTTGTGCAAAAATTGGTTTTCATATTTAATCAACATGAAATTTTAGTATCTCGTGAATTTTATTGAAATATCATGTGTCTGTCGAACGTGTCTCTATCAAGTATATAAATTTATATTACGAACGGACAATATTTTGAGTTATATTATAAAATTATAATTAAGCAAATATACTATTTATGTTGCTTCCAAAACCTTTTACAATGCCAACTATTTATTCTGTAGAATTCATTTTAAATACCACAATCTTACTAAATGCGACATTGTTGCACTTGCACGCACGATTTTGATGTTGAGAGCGTGAAAGCGTTAGGATGGGTATCATTTCTCTTCCATCCCATACCATACGCAATCATGAAATTTTGAATAAAAAAAAAATTAGATAATTACTGGGAGAACTTTGATACGTATGGTCTAAAAATTGAGACGAGAAGCAAATTTTGTTTGTATTTTCTAAAAAATGTTAGATCTTAGTCTTCGACGGGACCAATTAAATTAAATAACGATATTTATTTCGTCACGGCAAAAGTGATGACGCTCGCATTGTATCGTCTACATAAACAAGGCAAAATACATTGTGAAAGTGAGACGTGCGGAAAATTTAAAAATTGAATATTTTTCTTCTAATCGCTAAATTCTTTTTAAATTAATCATGAGAGTGACTTTGATCACAACGTTTTCATTTTTTATTTTTTTATTTTTTTTTGACGATTGATTGTAATGGTGTTTATTGTGTTATTAATTCAAAAATATTTAGAGACATGGACAATTAACTCCACAGTTTCATAAAAAAAAAAAAACAATAATAATAATAATAATAATAATAACTCTATAGGTAAGATTTTTAGCTTATGCCAAAAATATATAGGACGAAAACCTTGATTAAAATAAAATGGCAGGTACCATACATTGTATAGGGTGGTCGGGGGATAAGGACCAGATAATATATAAAGCTAAACTGGGTCCCACCTGTAGTTATCGGAGTGTTCTGCCCATCGTTGTTGACCACGAAAAATGTAGCAATAATTTTTTGTTTGGGGGCATAAAGAAAATGATTTGCAAAGATATTATTTCCACAAAAATTGATGCACTTTTCCACCTTGTAAATCTCCGGCTTGACTTTAATTTATATGGTAATCATTCTTCACATATCATATCAATAATATATAATACATTTTAGTAATATATATTCTCTCTTTTCTTCTCTGTGATTTATCACATGTGAATATAATTTGATTTTGAGTGTTTCAGTGCCTTTGTTGGTTAAATACTCCATCAAATACTACAAGAAAATTCAGTTTTAACAATGAAATTTTTTGTTATGACATAGAAAATAGGATATCCGATAACATAATAAATCGAATATGGATTTAACAATCAAATATTTATTGGATTATGATATAGATAGATTCGATCCACATCCAATCAATTTGCACCCCTACCACATATATTGCTCATATCGCATCTATATCAATCTATCTTGGGTAATGACTCGTCTTTAACCGGCCCATTAGCTGAGGGCTAAGGCCAACAAGGTACCCCACGAGTCGTCTAATGCCTTAGTCCTTGTTTGGCACACATTAGAATTTTTATTCTCATTTTTTTACTCATGTTCAACCACACATTTTTCAATAAAATAATATTTTTCATTACATCAATAATTTTTTCTTCTTTTTCAACAACACATTTCTCATCATATTACTATTCAAAATCAATTCTTCCTCCAAAAAATCTCAATTTTTTATTCTCATTTTTTTACTCATGTTCAACCACACATTTTTCAATAAAATAATATTTTTCATCACATCAATAACTTTTTTTTTTTTTTTTTCAAACACACATTCTCCATCCATTTATTATTCCAGAATATATTCTTCCAAAATAATGTGGCTCAAACACACCCTTATTGCGACAATTATCCTTGGTTGAGTTGCATGTCTTGAGGTGTCACTTGGCTAGATCATGTGAGACCTTGACTTTTACTACTAAAATATGGGGCTTCAACATGGACTCTACGTCGTTAAAGGTCATATTTTCGTCGATACTAACAATTTAGTTTTTACCATCGGTACATATCGAATGTGAGAATTCAGTGAGTAATTTTGCAACGACAATGCAACCGTCAGTGACTATTGATGGTTTTAGTTGTTTCTAGTTCCATTGGTATGCCTTCTCTTTTAATATTATTAAGTAACTCACAAAATATTTCGTCAAAAATGCGTCGTTAATTAATCACTGATAGTGATTTCATCCGTCATTGGTATTCTATCACTAAAGCGGTTGTTTTTAGTAGTATTGCTTGTTGCACACTAACAAAAATTATGGTAAATAAATATCTATGTGTTATAAACTAGAGAGAGAAATAGAAAAATCAATAGAATTATGTATGTTTTATTGAGAACCAAAGTCTCAAATTTATATGGAAGGATTAGGGATACAATGATAATAATTTCTAGAGCTGTAAAAGTACATTTGTCATTTATTAATAAACTTACAATTTAAAACATTCCCCTTGAATGACACGTTACAAAATACTTGTCTCGTTAAAATCTTGTCAAGAAAATTCAATGAGACAAAACTTGATCGAAGGAAAAAGAGTACAGTTGCTCTCCCTGATTTTAATTCTTGTCTCAATTCATTATTGTTTTGTACATCAATGTCTTCAAATAACACCGTCTTCATGCGAGATATTTATCAACCTTTGATGATTGTAGTAACATGATTTTGAAAACAAATCTTGTTGTTCTCTTCAAGAGTAACATACACAATTTGTAACATATAATTGCATTCTTATGATGATAAACATCTTATAGGTTATGAACATTCATTACACAAAGAATATACCCGTTAAAACCTTATTAGGAAAAATCTTGTGAGAAAATCCTAATGAATGAAAAAAAAAAAAGTACATTATTCTTTTAAGTACGGTACAAAAGTTGCTTCATTAAAAACTTTATCAGGAAAACTCAATAGAACAAAACCTTGAACAAGTAAAAAAGAGTACAACATGTATTTACTCCCTCTCATGATAATATCACTTTAATTATGCTTCAAGCATATTAAATCCTTCAATGATAGTATAAAATTTATATAAGATAAGTTTACTATAATTACATTTATTATATGCATATAAAATTTTATGCATTATCACGTTAACATGATAGGTACTTGTGATTACATCCACCATACGATAACTTATCTATTTATACAAGTTTTGGCAAAATTCATTATGTAAAAAGTCGTACATGTCATATTACGACTTTACTTTTTTTCTTTTTCATTTAGTATAAGTATACACATTTAGGTGCTCACACTACAAATCTAGAAATTTCAGATTTTTCTAATAAGTTCAATTTTTACTAGGATCACATCCAGAAATTTCAAGTTTTTCTAAGTAAATTCTTTTACTAAGATCACATCATTTTATTTGGTCAATCATTACTTCGATCGATGACGAATTTATTTCGATATCATCACTACTCATAATATGAATTGGTACATTATGTACAAAAATATTGTCGACAACTTTTTATTTTCAATTCTATTTATTTCTCCATAATGACATAACTTATTGAGATATCTCAATTTTCAACATATCAGGTACCTGAACTTCTTCTAGGATTTTATGATTTGTTGTGTCTAAATACTCGGGAAGAGTATTTGCCTGTCATATATTTATCAAATATAATATTAACTAATTATTTTACAGGACGTCAATTTGAGTTGGACCATATAAATTTGATGTGTGAGATATTGTTGGTCTCTTTAGTAGATAAATGCATCTAAATGAATTATTTTTCGAATTTTTGGTTAGAATTGTCTTTTACGAAGATTTAGATAATGATGCATTCAATTTCTTAATTCCCCCCAATACTGAGAGAATTGTCTACTCAAATTGATAATCAACAAAACGCGTTATGAAGTATCACACATTTGAAAGAAGGGTTCAAACTACACATTTATTCTCAATATCTTTTACTTTCCATCTGAGTGCATTGTGGAGAATTAATTTTAAATATACTGCACTGAGAAAGTAATTAGATGGAAAAATCTGGCTCTAACTACAAGCCAATTATAACATAGAGAACTATGATATTGAATAGCATTACCTAAATAGAAATGTGAAGAACTCTCAATTAATTGGAAGCGTTTAACAAGCAATTGTGTCAAACCTTTTATCAACATCCCAACTAACACTTATTAAATGTTGAGAGTTAGGATCACTGGCATTAACAAGACACGTTGTCTTGCTTGTATAATTAGAAAATTATGCTCATAATTTGAGTAATAATTTCTCAAACTTAAGGTTACGAACACAATGCAATCATCTAGTATTTTTATAAAATCTAATAGATACAAAGAATATCTAGATAGTCAACTTGGAGGATGACGGGACCCAATTTATCACCTTATCAATTTTCATAAAATATAGGAAATACTGTCCTTATTTTAGCTAGTGATGGTTAATGAAGAAAAATCATGGAAAAGAACCAAGCATCATATAGGATCTCGTTGGATCGAAAAAGCTTCTAGTTTTTCATTGAACATCCATTTGAATTTTTAGTTTCACATCATTATTGATAAAGTGATAGTACAACTGGTCATGCCAAGCAATAAAGTCAAATTGAACTTCCGATTCAATATAAGATATAATTCAACTATTTAATTCCAAAGAATATAATTAAACATTAAATAACCATATATCATCCAAGTAACCAAACTAAACAATTTCTTCGTGACATTAGTTATATATCTTCTTTTAGGGATGAATATGAATTTAAAATGATACATTATTTGAAATTGTGCTATTTCGAGAGCTCGTTGTATTTTATCATTACTCTTTGAAAAGCGATATGTTAATATTCTTTTGTAATATTGAAATTATAATTCATACTTTTCAAAAACAAAAAATTAATATTCTTCATGAATATTAATAATATAAAAAATTATTTTCCTTTTAAAAATTACAACCCAATATTGAGTTGTTTAATTTGTGTGTTCTTCAATAACAAAATAAGATATACAATATTCGGGATGTGTGCTACTTCGAGAACGCATTATATTTTATTATTACTTCTCCAAGAGCAACAAATTAATATTATTTTAGAATACTGACAAGTATAATTTCATACTCTTCAAGAACAATCACATATTATTACAATAAATTATACAAGAATTTACTCTTCAAGAGTAAAAATATAATTTATGTTAAATCGTATTTAATTGTACTCTCCGAGAACAAGTAAAATTTAATTAAACTATATTTAAATAATATTGTGCTACTTTAGGACTATCAGTATTTTATTAGACAGATCTATAAGTAATATTCTTTTGAAATATTAATTATAATGATGTTATACTAGGAGCAACAACATAATAGATTATCAATTTAAAATTTATAAATGAACATCTTAAAAATTTAATCAGATTAAAAATGTTAATTATCTTACAAATAGGATATAAATTTATATTATGAAAATTAATTACCATACATGCATTGGGAAAAAATCTTAGGAATCAAATAAATCTTTACAAAAATGGTACATTTCAATCACTTTAGCCATTTGTACAGGAAAAAAATGGCCAGAATTTCACCAAAAAAGAGACAACAGTGGGTCCCACCGTGTATTTAAAAAAAATGTGTGGGCCCCACCCTTGTGTAAGTGGTTTGTTGCATTTATGATAATTCCATTTTTGTACGTGCAGCATAGTTCTATTTCAATTTTGTGTTCGTCCATTAAACAATAATTTGCTTTCAATAATCATGTCAAATTTCTTAAAAATCAAATAATTATTTAAAATAACTTACTATTTACAACACTATCCATATCACATTCCTTTAGATCTTACNAATAATTTGCTTTCAATAATCATGTCAAATTTCTTAAAAATCAAATAATTATTTAAGATAACTTACTATTTACAACACTATCCATATCACATTCCTTTAGATCTTACACCTCTTAATAGAGGTGTAAAATATGCGTGCCTAAACACGTATATGTTTATTGAAAGGTACTGAGATTAATCTTACATAACTGTTGACATCACACAAGATCTAACCACGTGTAAACCTTGCTGGAACAAAACTTGACCTTACCAGCTCTCAACTTGTCGAGAACCTCATATTAATATTAGTAATCCTCATTTTTGCCGCCTCACTGATTTCTCTATATAAACACTTGAAAACACAACCCACGTTCCAATAGTCCAAACAAACTACTCTTACCTCTTTTGAACCTCCTTGTACAATTATACACTCTCTTTCGCTCTTATCTCGATTTCTTTCTATTCCATGGCCAACGGGAAACCGGAGACAAATGACGTCTCCTCCGGCCAACCCCACGTACCTATTCCGGCTTTTGATCCTCCTCAAAAACCCAAAAGAAACAAGTATGCTTTGGCTTGTTCGTTCTTGGCTTCAATGACCTCCATCTTACTTGGATACGGTAAGAATTTTTCTGTATATGCAAAGTGTAATGATATGTCGTGTCACTGTTGCTTAGCATACCGTTGGTCATTTTCAATAATATGTAGTCGATGGTTAATCAGTTTTTTTATGAATACATGCATAAATTGAAGTTGCTTTTATGGATTTCATGCAGATATTGGAGTGATGAGTGGAGCAATTATTTACATCCGAAAAGACATCCATATGACCGACGTCCAAAAGGAGGTCATAATGGGCATACTTAACGTCTATTCACTTCTTGGCTCAGCTGCCGCCGGCCGTACCTCAGATTGGATTGGCCGTCGGTATACCATAGTACTCGCCGGCGCAATTTTCTTCGCCGGAGCTCTCTTGATGGGTTTCGCCACCAACTATGCTTTCCTAATGGTAGGTAGGTTCGTGGCTGGCATAGGAGTTGGATATGCCCTTATGGTTGCTCCGGTGTACACCGCCGAGGTTGCTCCGGCGTCCTCCCGTGGCTTCCTCTCTTCTTTCCCGGAAGTTTTCATCAATTTTGGTATGTTTCATATTTTAATTATTTATGGGCACTTGGAGTTTTACGTTAGGTTTTGTCTTTTCCATGTGCATAAATCTCCAGCACGAAAAGTAACATGATATGATTGGTGCTGGAAAATTCAGCAACGCGACAAAGGAGCCAGGACATCCAAGTTTTTTCAAAATTTTGTTTATGTCGATTCTACACGGCACAAATACAGATAAGAAAAGAGTTTAAAACAATCAATAATCTTCCTTCTAATTGAATAATTCTTTCTATATACAATTCACAGAAGAAAATAATATTTTTATTGCTAAATTAATATACTATAGTTTGAAAAATATTGGACATGGTCCAGTTTTGTGCTAAAAATTCTGTAAAAACATGGCTCTCATTTTCCTACCCACAACCTGCCCTAACATGACGAATAACTGATGCCATCCAGGGATGTCGACAATTAATTTGTACTTCACAGAGTAAATTATGTGTATAATTATTGAATTGATAATTAGTTTTATTTTTTGATAGGTATATTACTTGGATATGTATCGAATTATGCATTTTCAAAGCTTCCAACTCACTTGAGCTGGCGATTCATGCTCGGAATTGGTGCAATCCCGTCGATATTCTTGGCCATAGGTGTTTTAGCGATGCCCGAGTCTCCACGTTGGCTCGTCATGCAAGGTCGACTCGGCGATGCAAAAGTAGTTTTGGACAAAACATCTGACTCACTTGAGGAATCAAAATTAAGATTGGCTGATATCAAAGAAGCTGCAGGAATTCCTGAAGAGTGTAATGAAGATGTTGTGAGTGTCAACAATAAAAATCATGGCGAGGGGGTTTGGCGGGATCTAATCCTCCACCCAACACCGGCGGTTCTCCACATTTTGATTTGCGCTGTCGGGATCCACTTCTTTCAGCAATCGAGTGGCATAGACTCCGTCGTTCTATACAGTCCGGAGATATTTGAAAAGGCCGGAATAACTAATGACACGGATAAACTACTCGCTACAATGGCAGTTGGATTCACCAAAACAATGTTTATTCTAGTGGCTACATTTTTGTTAGACAAGATCGGACGGCGGCCGTTGCTCCTATCTAGTGTCGCCGGGATGATTTTATCTTTAGTGGGCCTAGCAATTGGGCTGACCGTTATTACTCATTCTGACCACAAACTTGTTTGGGCCATAGCTTTGAGTATTGCCTCAATTTTGTCTTATGTGGCCTTTTTTTCAATTGGGATGGGTCCAATCACATGGGTCTACAGTTCCGAAATATTTCCATTGAGGCTGAGGGCCCAAGGGTGCAGTATGGGCGTCGCAGCGAATAGGGTCACCAGCGGTGTGATTTCAATGACATTTATATCCTTATACAAGGCCATATCGATTGGTGGGGCATTCTTTTTGTATGCCGGGATTGCTGTGGTTGCTTGGGTATTTTTCTACACTTTATTCCCCGAGACTCAAGGAAAAACACTCGAGGAAATGGAGACATTGTTTGGCACTTTCTTCAAGTGGAGATCTACGTTGAGAGAATTGAAGAAGAAAAAGGTCCAGAACGGTGGTAGTGGTACCAATGGCCAAGTCCAAATGGGGACTACTGGTTAGAGTTAAACTTGAGGGTACTGATGTAAATTACTTGTCTAAGCAAGGGGTTTTATGTCAATTTGTAGTATTTAGTAGAATTGAGTGTGTGGTGCTTGGAGAAGATGGGGATGGTGGCAAGTAATAAAAAATATGTAATGGAATCTTGAAATAGAAATGACAACAAACGATAAAAGATAAATTAATATAAAAAATGTGTTTTTTTTTTCTAGGTCAATCATTAATATATTAATATTGCAGTTTTTATTTATTGCACCATATTTTAATTGTAATAAATCATTAAACGAACACGACTCGTTTTGTTGAAAACGATATGATATCAGATTGTTTCGATACAAATTTATTAACGAAAATGAGTTTATAGGCACAATATGAAGTAATTGATCACAAACGCGAAAAATAATATAATTTGTAGAATAAATGAGATTTCACTAAAATATGAAAAAAAATAATACAAATATTTGTATTTACAAATAATGTCTAACTTGTAATGAGGTTAACCAACATATTCAACTTGTAGAGAAAAACCAAATATATATAGAGAACAAATAAGAGACGTCCATAACACTAGTCTTGACGTGGTAGAAGGATAAGAATGCTAAAAACATGTGTAAAACGCAAAATGGAATTGGGTCTCGATAACAGCGGTGCTGAAGCGTTGGCAAGTAGCTAGCTCGCGTCGTACCACTCGAGCAGCAAGCGAGCAATTAGCTCGCGGCAGCTGTAGCACTTGGCGCCAAATCGTCGAATTTCGGGAAAAACTTGTTTCTTTGCCTTAATTGCTGTTCAAAATTTCCTTGTTTATATCTTGATCTTTTCAAGTCCAACACAAATTCCAAAATCTCAATTTGGGCTTTCAAATAGAATTTCAACTAAAATTTGTCAAATAGAATTCAAATAGGATTCCAAAATAACATTCCAAATTGAGTTCTTCTTAAATCTATTTTAATTAGAATTCTCAATTATTTT
>CAIGRQ010163657.1:0-11504 GCA_903798375.1 Fraxinus sp. D2006-0159 | reverse complement strand
CGATGAGAAGAAAAAAGGCGTTAAGAGACCCTTCTAGCCCAATCCTAGACACTCGGTTCAAAATGTTGATAGGGGGAGAGATCTGTTGCCAATCTTGTTGCCACATTGCATCTTTTCCAAGGTCCATTGGTCTTTAAAGAATTTTATCATGCAATGTCTTGTTCAGAACCTTTTAAAGAAAAGATGGTAATAGAAAATAAACTTCGTTTCAGTCAAGAATGTGTACCCTGTTTCTTCAGTTTTCTTTTATGAAGACATTTTGAGAATCTGTATCTCTGAATGACAGGATAAAAGACTTCTTTGAGCTTAAAGTAGATTTAAAATTCTGGTTCGTACTAATATTGATCATATGCACTTACTGTATGGTTTATATTCGCAGTTAAATGATGGTAGAAGCCCTTTCCAAAGAACATTTGTTAATCAGGTATCTGTCCATGAGCTTCTATTGGTGCCTGTTTACGAATCTAAGATATATTTGCTTCTTCTTCTACATGTTCAATGGTATGCTTCAAAAGAAAATATAGTTTGTTTTGGCATCTGTTTCCATATTTTATTAATAACTTTATGTTGTTTGTTGAACATATTGAGAATTGTAGCTTGGGCTAAATTTGCCATAATCTAAAATTTATCAGTGTTTATTGCTGACAATTGTCCATATTCTTGTTGGTTAGACACGATGTATTAACATGTAGTTAGATAGGGCTAATCTGTGGCTACAAATTCTCGTTGTTTTTATACAATATTGAAGTTCTATTTGTTCTTAACCTGTCTTGACAAATTGATAGGGCACGATTTAGTGCTTGATAAATAAAATTCTTGTCAGGCTCTTGATTGCTTGATATTGGGTTGGCAGGTGATAGTAGTGTCATATGCCATGTGTGAATTGAGTTCTTGATGTAGTCCTTGTTTTACAGGCATGTCTGTGTGCCTCTCAAGTTCTCTTTTCCAATTACCAGAAATGTTTGTGGATACAAATTGAAAATTTTCTAGATATTATATGTTAACCAAAAATGAACAAACCTTAGCTCCCATTTGGCCCCCATTTTCTGAAAGTCATTTTTCCTCGAACTTATTTTCAACCACAATCATTTCATGGGACACAAGTTTTATCAACTTTTCAATCACACATTTCATCAAATTTTATCAAAATTTACTAAAAATCTGATTTTTAGCTAAACCAAACATTGACTTATTCTTTTATGTATGAAAAACTGTACTTTGTTTTATGGGTTCGTAGGTGATGCTTTAATGTTTTTGTTCTGGAAGTGATCATTGGTTCTGTCTAAAGATATGCTCTGCTTTAAGTCTTTCTCGTTCTTTAGATTAAATTTTGGTAAATTGGTCTCAGGTAAAAAGATGTGCTGAGATGTCAAGGAAACTACGATTCTTCAAAGATCAGATACATAAAGCTGGGCTAGTGCCTTCCCCTAATCCTGCATCTGAACCTGATATTGAGTTAGAAGAACTGGAGGTCTGTTTCTTTTCATTAATCTTCAATAGTTTCCATATGAACATTTTTTTCTTTCTTCCATCTGTATGGCTTTTTATGGTGGTGGCAATCAGAATGCTGCGAAATGACCGCTTCTATGTTAGAAATTTCTTTTCCTTTTTTCTGGTTGAATCTTACTAGGGATGCTTTTTTTCCTTTATTTTGATTTTAGATTCAACTAGTGGAGCATGAGCACGAGCTTATTGAAATGAATTCCAACAGCGAGAAACTTATGCAAACATATAATGAGCTGCTAGAATTCAAGATGGTATTGCAGAAGGTACATTGACATATTCCTCTCTTATTTTTACTCTACATTTTTTTCCCTTGCACATACAAACCCCTATAAGTTAGTGTGAGGATTTGTCTAGGAACTCTGTTCTTCATGTCAGAATGATCTAAACCTGGTAAGTTTTGGGAGGGATATTTTGCAGATTTCTTTGCGGACAAAGGCAGGTAGAGGGAGAAATATAATGCACGAAACATGGGGAAGGCCGTTGCGCTTAGTATGTGTGCTAGATACTAATTTCTTGTTTGAAATTTCAGACCAACTTAATAGTTCCCATAGCTTTGCAGATCCAGTGGGGGAGCTTCAGATTCTTGTTATACTTTAGTCCTGCATAATATATCATCTTTATATCTAGATGTGTAGTATGCTTTATAATGGAACCAATACCAAGGGGAAATTAACTGCATCATCCTTTTCCGAAATTGCACATCATTTTCATGTTATTGTGTTTTAAGCTGTCATGGGTAATTACAGGCGGGTGATTTCCTTGTTTCAAGTGGGAATCACGCTGCAGCCCAGGAGACAGAATTAAGTGAAAACGTATATACCAATGACGGTTATACAGATTCAGCATCACTGCTTGAAGAGGTAACATTTGCTATGATTTTTGTCTTTGAAATGGTATTGCACATGTTAAATGACGTCGTTTTTATTGCGATTATGTTATCCAATGGCAGGAGATGCAACCGGTCCCATCAAATCAATCTGGCGTAAGATTTATTAGTGGCATTATCTGTAAATCTAAAGTTCTTAGATTTGAAAGGATGCTATTTCGTGCTACAAGGGGCAATATGCTTTTCAATCAAGCACCAGCTGAGGATCAAATCATGGATCCTGCATCAAATGAAATGGTAATCTTTTGCTTCAATTCTCTTTGCAGATCTGCATATCTAATGTTTTCTAACTAGAATTCCAAATCGTAACCTTAAAAAATTCAAATGAATAAATCTTTACATCTGAAGATTGAAAGAGAAGAGAATAAATTGATCATAATCAACGCCTTTTAAATTGTTCTCTCTTGTTAAATGATAGGACGAAACTATATTCTTCATTTTATCCTTGCTGATGAGGTGTTGTGAAATATTTTAGAGAATTAATCTGTGGTTATTGTTTCTGCAGGTTGAGAAAACTGTTTTTGTTGTATTCTTCTCTGGTGAGCAGGCAAGGACAAAAATTCTGAAAATTTGTGAATCGTTTGGTGCAAGTTGCTATCCTGTTCCTGAGGACTTGACCAAACGGAGCCAAATAACCCGAGAAGTATGTTCTGGGAATAGATTCAGATCTGCTTGTCTGTATTATTTCAGTTATTCCTTATTGGTTGATTTTTCTCTAATTATCATGACAGGATGCTAGAAAAAAGCTTCATGTTTTCACTATTTCATTTGATGCACACATGAACACAGAACTATCTAATATAGGCAATAATTCCCCTCTTTTTGAAATGCATGAAACTCAAAACTATCTAATATAGGCATTGCCCCTCTCTTTTTGAAATGAATTAACCTTGAACATACATATTAGTATCAAATTCATGAATGTGCATTAAGCTCAATACTTATTCCATAAAAGTGCATTGACCTTGAAACTATTAATTATTTTAAAATATCTTGTGCTTCTAGGTCGGCACTTTCTTCACTGTTTGGACCACACTAGGTGCATTTATACATATTAATTTCTCATTCACAGGTATTGTCACGTTTGTCTGAGTTAGAGGCCACCTTGGAGGCTGGCCTACGTCATCGGGATAAGGCTCTTACCTCCATTGGTTTTCACCTTTCAAAGTGGACAAACATGGTACGATACACCTGTCAAAATTTTCTTCTCAAACTAAATTCATGATATCAATAAATAAGGTTTGGGATGAAAATCTTGAAACTTAATTCAGTTCCTTAACTCCTCTTTAGGTTAGAAGGGAAAAGGCTGTGTATGATGTGTTGAATATGCTGAATTTTGATGTCACAAAGAAGTGTTTGGTTGGTGAGGGCTGGTGCCCTGTTTTTGCAAAAACTAGGGTAATTTTACTTTCTATTTAATTTATATTTTTCTTGGTTAGATACCTGGAGTAGTTTTCATTACTTATGGGATAATATCTTCAATGTTACAGATTCAAGAAGTCCTGCAACGTGCAACATTTGACAGTAGCTCACAAGTGGGTATAATATTTCATGTAATGGATGCTGTCGAGTCACCTCCAACATACTTTAGAACCAACCATTTCACAAATGCATATCAAGAAATAGTTGATGCATACGGGTAAGTCAAATATGTATATTCAATTTTCTTGGACTTAACTTTCTTCGCCTCAGATTTGGTTTCTATTTTGTTCTTGTCAATTTGACATTACAATGTATTTAACTTTTTAATTAATTGTTCCTGCTTATATTTTGTAGTACTATTGCAATATAGTTTCTCTTGCTTGTTAAGGCTCCTTTTTCAAGAAAAAAAAAAAAAAAACAGAAAATGGAAGAATTTTAAATTTATCTCTGTATTGAAGTTTTGTGAACATTGAAGTTCATGTTTATGTATGTATCTCTGTTAGCATCAATTGTGCTTCTTTCCCATGCTGCTCTAGACTATCTGACGAAAAACATAAATAATGGAAAATTTTATTTTCTGGGCATTAATATTCCCACCTTTTCATTCTGAAATTTGAATAAATGGAGTCTCAGTCTCTTTTCTGGTGCGTCCTTCTTTCTTGTAGACAGATAATTTCTGTTTATCAAGAAAGGAATATGTTTGTCAATAGAGAGAATATTGTTGAGTTTTAGTCAAGCAACCTGCACTCATGTCCCAAATTAGTGAGTTCAATTTGGCATACTGGTAGAACTACTCTGCAGACTGTGTTCTGATCGCGTCTCCACTTGAAGCTGCCTATTTTTTTGTTTTACGGTGTTTTGCCAGAGTCTGCACTTTGTTTTGCAGCAGCAATTAAACACTTGATTTTGGTGTGGCCTCCAAGTAAGACACCTGATTGTATTGCTTGGAATCAAACCTGCGGCCTTCGGTTGCCATTTTCATGCCTTGACCACCAGACCACCTGTGCTTTTCTGTTAAAAAAATGCCCAAAAACTTGTTTAGTGACTTTATGAATTGTTTATTACTAAAATGCTATTAAAAAAATTGCAAAAAATACTTACCAGTTATTACAAATAAATGATATTATTTTTTAAATCAATAAAGGATCCATATATGTACATGCTCGTGAGTCTTTCTGGACTGTGTTCTTTGGACAATTGATGGACTTGGCTAACATGCATTTTAAACTTGCGATGGAGGTTCGGAGTACCACATGCCTCTAGCAGGTGGTTAAAGAAATAAGTTAAATTTTTAGCTTGTTATTTTACTTGTGATATTTCTACTATTGTTTTGACATTTTTTTCTTTATGTAACAAACCTTTTTATAAACAGCCTTTTCCAAGAAGTAATATTTCCTCTTTATATCTGTGTTTTATGCATAGCTGACAAAGCACTGATGCAACAATATATTTTGGCAGTGTTGCTAAGTATCAGGAGGCAAATCCCGCAGTTTATACAATCATTACATTTCCATTTCTTTTTGCCGTGATGTTTGGGGATTGGGGTCATGGTATATGCTTGTTATTGGGAGCCTTAGTCCTTATAGTCCGTGAAAAAAAGCTCAGTTCTCAGGTATGGTATCTTGATGTAAGATAGTGTACATAAACATACAATGGATTCATATTTCTATTGGTTCAGTTTTGTTAATAATCAATCTGAAGATTTCATCCCGCTGGTTTTTTTTTATTTTTAGAGTTGCCCGATGTTGATATTTAGAAAATTCAATGTCCTATTATATGGTTTGATTTTGAAGTAGTTTTGTAGATGTCACAAAGTGAAGTTATTTGATGGTAATATGTTACTCGAGTATGTCATATAGTTCATTATTTTCTTGTAACATGCAGATAGGTGCAGTGACAGATCTGGCAAAATAACTGAACTTGTTTATTGTTGATTTTGTGCTTCTATTACAACTTTGTTTGTTAACAGATTGTTAAGGAATGTAATTTATTGGAATGAGCTTTGTGGTCCATTTTATGGGTTGGTGAAATTCTTGGATATGGAAGGTGGTAAAGAAGTTTGAGTGTCCCCACTTGTTTCTTCTGATGCGGAACAAATTGTAACAGCTCTGCTCTAATAGACAATATATATATATTTTTTTTTTCTCTTAGGTAGCTGGCCACAATGGTCAAATGCAATTTAAGGCGTAGAAAGAAATTCGAAGCCTAAGGATATTACACTGTCTTTTCAGCAACATTTAGGAGATATTTTGTACACTAGTACCTTTATGGTAGAAAAATTTCCCTCATCAAGTAGTTCGGGATGGTGTAGTTGTTCATTCAGAAGTAACTCGTGTTCTTAGCTCTAGGCTATGTGAACAGACCATAGAAACTGTCTCCTAGATTTACTACAACTTATAGTTAGATCCTTCAATTTGGTAGGATTAGCTGCACTGTAAAAGTTAGTTGTAGAAGCAAGCAAAGTTAACCAAGAAAATAAGTGATTACGGTAAGCCAAACTAAATTAGCAAGGCAAAAATAGGAAGGTAGCCAAATTAATGCTAACCTTTTTATTAGTTTTATCAGAATTTTTTTGGCAACATTGTGAAACCAGTGCTGCTGATTCTTACAGTAAGAGCAAATACATCCCATAAACTACATTTGAGCGATTATCCATATAATGAAGTAGACTGACCACCACACATCTCAAAGATTATATGGTTATCTTCACTAACCACAAATTTTCCTGGACAAAATTGTGCGCACATATTTTATCATTCATCTCATTTACTCTTCATCTGCTTCATTTCTACTCTGTAATATATTTTTTGTTACCCTCAGAAACTTGGCAGCTTTATGGAGATGCTTTTTGGTGGCCGTTATGTTCTGCTTTTGATGTCTCTGTTTTCAATATACTGTGGCTTGATATACAATGAATTCTTCTCCGTTCCTTATCATATATTTGGTCACTCTGCCTACAAATGCCGAGATGCCACATGCAGGTAACTTGAATCACTGTCCTTGAATCTTGGCATTTTCTGTTTGGTGGCATTTGATTTGAGGCATCAATTGGGGTCAGTAAATGAATATAGAGATAATAAAGTTATAGACGATAGGAGGGTTAGGGTACAAGAGGGTAAATACATTCAGTAATTGAAAAATAGTATTCATTTGAAAAATACATGTGCAATAAATTTGGTATATAGTGATCATCTTCCTTCTCTTCCTACTTCTACAGTAGTATACTTGGCTTTTGCTGAGTAATTTGATCAAGGGAAATTGTTGTATTCTTGGAATCTAACTAAACACGAGCAAGTTGAATTAGGTAATTGAAGTTTATTGACCTGAATATGGCTTGCTAGGAAATAGTTGACCTCTGAGATGCTTTTATTTTAACCTGATCTTAGACAAGATTTTTCAGCAGGCGCCTCAGCGTAAGAATAATTTCATATGTTTCCACTTTCTTTCCCCACCTTTCCAGTTTCATCTAGACCATTATCAAGTTTATAAAGGGTCCTTTGTTGTATAGTTATGTATACATTTTTATTTTTGTAAATTGTAGCTCTGATACTGTTGCTGTCTGTTGACCTTTACAGTGATGCTTATTCAGTTGGTTTAGTCAAATATCGGGATGCATACCCATTTGGTGTCGATCCAGGTTGGCGTGGAAGTCGTTCTGAGCTTCCTTTCTTGAATTCTCTCAAGATGAAGATGTCTATTTTGTTTGGGGTGGTGCAGATGAACCTAGGAATCATACTAAGTTATTTCAATGCACGTTACTTTGGCAACTCACTTGATATTAAGTGTGTTCGCGTTCCTTTTCTTTTTCCTAATTTTTCAATTTTTTAGAATCCAATGTAAGGGCTTAACTTGTGCTTTGTTCTTAGGTATCAGTTTGTGCCACAGGTGATCTTTCTTAACAGCCTTTTTGGATATCTCTCTCTTCTCATCATTATCAAATGGTGTACTGGCTCTCAAGCGGACCTGTATCATGTGATGATTTACATGTTCTTGAGTCCTTTAGAGGATCTGCGCGATAATCAGCTATTCTGGGGTCAGGGTGTACTTCAGGCACGATTTCTATTTTATCTTCTTGTATAATTTTGTTATATTGAGCAAATATAATTTGCTGCCTTAATTGTTCAATAAAAGTTTTGCAGGTCATATTGTTGCTTTTGGCAGTTATTGCTGTTCCATGGATGCTCTTCCCAAAACCCTTTATTCTGAAGAGACTTCACACCGAGGTAATGTCGATTTTCCGCCTGTTGTTTTTTCACTGGGATTCAACTATAGAATCTTTCCTACTTTTATTTTATCAATCAAAGTAAAGGGTCGCAAAACTTCCCTTCTTGTTTAAGCCCAGGTATTTCTTGTTTCTCTGCCCTTCTAACATACGCATCACTTCCTTTGTTAAGAACTTTTGCTGCATTATGAGTGTCTCTCCTCCTCTCTGTACGTTTGTGGCTTCTTTTTCTTTTTACCTGTATGAAGAAATAATTATGATAATATTTGAAGAATCATTTCCTTCGAGTTAAAATGTCTTTAATTAATAATTCCTTTTTCCTCCTTTTGCCTGAAATTTTGGCCTCAACCATTCTTTCCCCTATTTCTTAGATCTATATAGTTGCCTTTTAGTTAATTTCTCTGGAAACTTTGGATCTATCACACTTTGGACTGGGGTATACCTGTGTGCGTCTAACTACAATAACCCTGTGATTTTTTTTATTATTTATATATGTTTTGCTAATGGTTTAGTGTTTCAGTAATATAAATGTTGTCAAAAGAATGTATATTATATCTGACTCCTGAGAAAAATGAGTACTACATTATTGAGAATATCGGAATGAAAGAGTGCTGAATCTAAGCCCCTGTTTGAGCTCCATTCTTGAATTAATACAATTTTTTTTTCTTATTTTCAACCACACGTTATCCAATAAAATAATATTAGACGTATATCTAAAACTTTTCCTTCTTTTTTAACTACACATTCTCCAAAAAATCAGCATTCAAAAACACATTTTTTCCAAAATTCTAATTTTAACGAAGCCCAAACAGGAGCTAAATAGCAACTTATATAACTGTTTCAGTATCTTGTTGAAATATTCATCTCATATGGATATTCAAAACTGCTTTGGTGATGTTAAGCATCATGCACTGGCTGATTTGTCGGATTCTAATATTGGAAGTATAAAATTTGGAGAATGTGCAAGTCTACATTTTCCTGAGAAGCAGCATTGTGATTTGGTGTTTTAGATTAGCTCATTTATCCTACTAATGAAATCCATGTAATAAGTAGATCATGGCTCTCGTTGTCCTAATAATATGTTTTGTAAGTTGAATTTCTTTTTGTACTGTTGTATTGGTGTATTAGAGCTACTTTTTAAGTTCTGAAACCTATGAATCAGTGATTGTCTCAACCAACTTCTTTTATTGACTCAACCAACTTCTTTTACTTATCTAAGAGATTTCAAGGTCGGACATATGGAATTCTCGGAACCTCAGACATGTATAATGAGGAGGAACCTGACTCTGCAAGGCAACCACACCTTGATGAATTCAATTTCAGTGAGGTCTTTGTGCATCAGATGATACACGCTATTGAGTTTGTACTTGGTGCAGTTTCAAATACTGCATCATATCTTCGGCTGTGGGCTTTGAGGTGGGGGAATTTTTTATTTATGGTTCAATGTATTTTTATTTATGAATTTGTTCGTGAGGTAATTGTTATCCTTGTGTTATTGCAGTTTGGCTCACTCAGAATTATCAACTGTTTTCTATGAAAAAGTTCTTCTCCTTGCCTGGGGGTAAGTACTTATAGGACCCACTCTTGTGCATTCTGTTCCTTGTCCAATTTAACTTACTATCCTGCTAACATGGTGTACGAGGCCCACAAGCAAATTTTATTTTTGCCCTACACTTAATGCAATTATCTATATGAAAGGAGAGTAGGTGGAAATGAGATAATCCTGCTCTAACTTATAATACTCATCTTCTTCCTATGCTCAACTGCAAGTGAGATCTATCCATGTTTTACACCTGTCTGTTGATGAATGCAGGTATGACAACATCGTCATACGATTGATTGGTCTGGCAGTTTTTGCTTTTGCTACAGCTTTTATACTACTAATGATGGAAAGTCTTAGTGCTTTCCTGCACGCATTGCGTCTCCATTGGGTTGAATTTCAAAACAAGTTCTACAATGGTGATGGCTATAAATTTAAGCCCTTTTCATTTGCCTTATTAACTGATGATGATGATTAGTGTCTTTTGTTGCTCCATATTCCTGAAATTTTGCAAAAGTAGCACAGGGAAAATGATAGTTTTTGGTGGCAATTGAGCCTCATATTTTTTGCTTCTCTTTAGCAAGGAACTGTAAAATTCCTGGCTGAAGATTCTTTAGATGCAATGGTATAAAAGGGTTATGCTGAGATTAGCCAAAGAGCTTTTAATTCTTTTTATCGTCTTAGGATTAAGGAGTTGTAAAGTTCGTAACCATGTGCTTTTATCTTTCTTTCGAGGCACATTTACACAAACCAATGTGTAGTGTAGGTTATGTTGGATATTATTCTTCTGTAATAATAATGAATCATATTCTTATAGATTTCTGAAAGTAGTTTGTTTGTAGAGTAGTTGAGCTCCATTCTCAATCAGTGCTGGATTTTTACTTGAATCCCTGCAGTGGTGCAATAAGATATCGTACATTGATTGCTCTAACTTGAGCAGTTTTACATTTACTAAAGTGCTCGTTTTTTATCGCTCCCTTTTTAGTGTTCTTACTTCAGCGTCTGTTTGAGCCCCATTTTTGTCAAAAATGCATTTTGAAATAGTATTTTGTTGGAGAATGTGCGTTTAAAAAATAAGGAAAAATTTTGAATTTATATGTAATATTGTTTTATTAAAGAATGTGATTGAAAATAAGAAAGAGAAAAATGTATTTTGAAAATAATGGGTACCAAACAAGACTCGATAAGATTAATATTGTATGAGAAAGTTGATTTGACGACATTGATCTGGACACATTTACATGGATTAAGTTTTGGTGATGTACTCTTAAATCTTAATAGATGAATGAGTAAGTTGGGTAATGTTCTGTTACATATTTGTACCATCCGCTGGTAGTGTTTGATGAAAAGTAGTAGTGCAGGCATTGTATTTTGTTGAATAAATCCCTACAAAAAAAAGTATCCGGTCAAACCTGTTTGATTTTATAGTTTATAATTAATTACTTTATAATTAAAATGCAAACTTAAAGTTTATTGAAGTTACAAATTAGTGTGGGCATGATAAATTGTATGCAATTTACCGTCACGTTACTTGACTTTCAGGTTTAAGTCAGCTGTCGAGTAGGGATTAAGCCATTGTTTTATCTCCTTTTTAAAGAGTTTTTGGGGGAAATAAATTATTTAGTGATTTTTTTGGAGAACGCATAGTTAAAAAGTGAAGAAATTTTTTTTGTGTAAAATATTTTATTATGTTAACGTGTGGTTGAAAATGTGTTCGAAAAAAAAAAGTCTAAAAAAGGAAACAAATAGGCGCCAAATAAGTTTTAGATATGCTGTTGTTTGATACGATTAAAATCTAAATTTAAATTTAAATTAAAGCCAATAATTAATTTTAATTACATGGTTTATGAAATCAACAACTTTTCAACCCCATATTTCATCAATTTTTATTAAAATTTACTAAAAATTTAATTTTAAATCCCACCAAA
>CAIGRQ010163649.1:0-10189 GCA_903798375.1 Fraxinus sp. D2006-0159 | reverse complement strand
TTTCACAATTCTTTTAATCTTGTATATATAGTCCTTTTTTAGTTCTAGGTTTTTTCATTTTATAATTCCCTTTAGTCATAGTTAGTAAACATATAATTCTTTTAGAACTTGTTTGTACTATCTCTATATTATAGTGACTTGGTTGAAATTTCTATGTTTGGGGGTATTTTTGGTAGTTTCTAAACTTTGAATAGTCAAAGGCTATTATGGAAAAGTTATTCTATTATTTAGGCTATTTCCATATATTTGTGTTATTGTTTTTGAAAAGAAAGAATCTAAACCAATGTTTCAAAAGAATATTGTATTATTCTTGTTGAAAAGAAATAGTCTAAATCAATATTCAAGAATAATGGAATATTATAATATTACTTTAAAAGGAATATGACATTTATATTATTTTGTTGCTCTTGAGAAAGAGAAATTCACACATACAATATTTAAAATAATATTATATTATTACTCTTGAAAATGTGTAATATTTTTTTATATTATATTTGTTTCTAATTGTACTTTCATAAAAAAAACATAATTTACAATTCCATTAAATTCCTAAAGAATATTATATAGATTTTGAAAAAAACAACCTTTATATTATTCTAATATTCCAGTAAAATAGTACTTGCCCTAGAAGTACACGATATTACAATTTCAATATTTCAAAAGAATATTGATTCATTGCTCTTAAAGAAGCATCAATTATTTTATTGTACGCATAATGATTATGTTTTTATTCTGTTTGAATATCTACTTGCATTAATTAATAATGAAATCAAATCAATTCACGTTAACTTGAAAAGGAAAATTTTATGTTAATATATCTACCTTTTCAATTGAATTTGCGTTAATAAATTCAAGCAAATATTTTACGTATGTTTCATCTTTTCTCCTATATATATATATATATATATATATATATATATATATATCATTCGATTAATTATCTCGTTCCTATTCTTTTTAATACAAGTATAGTTTATGAATCTAGTACTCTTATATCTATCTACTACGACATATTATTGTTCTTGAAGTAGCACATTATTTTTCATGTTCTAGTTAGATTATACATGCTCTCGACAAGTATACTTAAATACAATAAAATATAAATTATGTTTTTACTCTTGAAGAGTAAATCTTTACATAGTTTATATTTTAGATATTATTGCTCCTGAAAAGCATGACTACGATTTCAATATTCCAGAAGAATATTGACATATTACTCTTGAAGAAGCAAATATATGGCTTTTGAAGAGCTAATGTTTCGAAATAACAGTTCGATGTTATCTCTGAAGTAGCACAACATTATAATTAATATTTTAAAAGAATATCACTTGCTCCTGAGGATCATAAATTATAATTTTCAATATTTCAAAAGATTATTAACATATTTCTCTTTAAAAAGTAATAGTAAAATACAAAGTGCTCTCGAAATAGTACATGTTTTGAATAATGTGTGATTAATGAATTAGTGTTTATCCCTAGAGGAAAACATATAACTCGTGTCATATTGACATAGATTATTTTAACTATTCGATTAGTTATTATATGATTATATAATATTTAACCATAATGTAGTTACTCATACTATTTGTTAAGATAAAAAGTATTTTCTGAACTTAACATTAGTAGAAAATTAGTTATTATATGATTATATAATATTTAACCATAATGTAGTTACTCATACTATTTGTTAAGATAAAAAGTATTTTCTGAACTTAACATTGGTAGAAAATAATGTTAATACAATATCAGGTGCATTGAATATCGTTGAAAGCTTCCAACGAGCTTGATTATTTTATCAAATAATACAAAATAATACATTGATGATGTACTTTATCCTAACAAATTTAGAAGAAATTTGATTAGATTTAAAGATATCTACTACAATATATCACATTGAGAAGATGTAAGAGAATAATATAAAATATCTTTGCATAACCTCTTTCGTATCTGGCCATAAATAGGTAAAAGAAAAACTTCCGGCACTCCATTGGGCATGTACTACACATTCATAAAAATGATTGAATCGAACATTATCACGGACCCGAAACTCATTGACCCTATATTGACTCTATATACTTTGGATGAATTGTACTATTATTTAAAAACAATAGTACAAAAATTTGTAGAATCCGGGCATCCTGTATAACTGTGATAAAAATATTAATATCTCAGCGTTTCTAGTTCAATCGTCAAGAAATTTGGACAAGAAATATTGTTCTTCAAATCCAATGGTTCTATCAAAAACCGACGATTCATTTGTGAGAAATAACTACGTGAATAGTAGCAATATTTTAAATACTATAAAATTTTCAAATATATATCTTTGAAGAATTTGAGATTTGTAAAAGCTAAGGTCTACATCTTCTATGCATGTCTACATCCTGAATATCGTAACATAATCAAGGTTTCAGCATAAAGATCAATCACGGATATTCTCTTAGACAACCACCTTAGATCTTTTTGTAAAAATAGCAGAAAATCAAACTATGTAGTCAAGAGACAGGGAATTGCCAAAGAAAATAAATAGATATTCACAATATTGATTCAGTTACATCATTGGCAGCCCAAATGGAAGTACTAATAAAAAAAATTGGACAACCTCACTTAAAATGTGAGCATGGTACACCAACTAGACCAGTTTACGGGGCTGCCTGTGATAAGTGTATTTTATACGTTTATCCGAGTCTTAAAATAGTGACATTTTGTAGTTCTTTTGATAAAATATAGGTTAATTTATCGTATATTTCATGTATTAGGTGAAACCTAATAATCGGAAGTGGAATTGGAATTGGAATTGGAAGAAATAAGAGAAAAAAGAGAAAAATAGCAGAATCCAAAGTATGGGGACTAAATCTCAACATTCCGTATTTCTTTTGGATCCCAAATGAACACTAAAGATGTCACAGATTCAATTGGATGCAATTAAAATTTATTTTAAGAAAAAATGATTTAAAAGAATCAAGAATCGAATTCGGGAACCAAAATGCGAAGTTTGAAAGAAGGTATAACTGGATTGCCAAGTTGTAGAGCCAGAAGACCATCCAGCTTGAGATATCAAAAACAGTGGTTGAAAATATTTCTTGGGTGATTGCCCAAGCCAAATCTAGCGAACGCAGGTTGTTTTCTTTTTCTTTCAAAATTCTACATAGAAACCACATTTTTGGACGATTTTTAACATAATTTCACCTCTATAAATATGGCACACCTCTCATAGACCTTTCATATACATCTTATACTCCAAATTACATCTATTCTTTCAATCAAAAGAAGGCTAATTTCATAATATTGTGAGAGGATTGAAGAGCATTTGACATAATTTCACAGCTATATTTTGCATGATTTCTATATATGCTCTAGTGTTTTTAATGCATGCTTTGATGTTCTCATTTTTCATAGAGATATAGAAAGGTCACATGAGATGATATATTTAATTGACGTCGAAATATGCTTTTGATTAAGTTAGGAACATTGATCAACAAGAATGTGCACATATTGTCATGTTATTGATTTGTATTGAAACAGATTAATAAGGGGGATTTAAGGTTATGGTAATGCCACATCTCAATTTACAAAAGCTCCCTTAATTGCTCATTATAATTGTTAGTTTAATTATTTATTAGTATAAACTCTTCAAACAAAATTTACTATTAAGTTAGATTTAGAATTGATTGATCATATATTGAATACATAATCCTCATGGGAAAGATAATTTATTAATCACTTTATTACTTATTCGCGATATTATATACTCATAAGAAATCAAACGGATTGAGTTTTTGGCGTCGTTGCCTGAGACTATTGTATTTAATTAGTTTAAATTTATTTTAACTTTAATATGAGTTTTTATTGCTTTATTAGTTTAATCTTATATTATAAACGTATTACATATTTTTTCTCTTTCTTTTTTAGGATCTTATATGCAAAGCTCAAGGAACGATGGTCTTGCTCAATTTGATGTGAAAATTGAATGAACATTTAGATTGAGAAGAAAAGAATAGATAGAAGCACAACAAAAATAGCAAGCAGATCTAATGGTAGAAAACATACGAAATCAGGTGGCCATTGAATTGAATGTAAATGTGTCACATCTAATTGTAGCTGTGTGGAACAAAAATAAGATACTGATGGGAGAATATATGGTTCCACCTGTGGTAGAAAGCAAATCTGGTATAACTTATCCATCATTTGGGCAAGCTAATTTCCATTTAAGGACAGACTTGATCAACATGTTCCAGCTTGCACTACAATTCTTTAGGAAAGCCACTGAAAATCCAAATGCTCACATCTCGAGATTTTTGGATATGTGCGCATCAATTTAATATTTAGGAGTCTCCAGTGATACAATTCAGCTTAGACTCTTTCCTTACATCTTGAGAGATTTAGTTAGGGAATGGTTGGACACATTTCCACCTTAAAGCATCACTACTTGGGATATTCTGAGCTATAAATTCTTGAACAAATACTTCCACCAAAGAGGATTACCAGGTTGAGGAATGAAATCACTACATTCTATTAGCTTGATTCAGAGTGTTACTATGAGGCATGTGAAAGATAGAAAGGTCTGCTACGACAATGTCCACAAAATCGTCTCCAAAAATGGCTCCAAGTCCAGTACTTTTACATTGTACTAAATCTGACAAGGCTAATGTCGACTTTGCTTGTGATGGGTCAATTATAAAGAGGATTACGATCATGTTTATCAAATAATGGAGGATCTAGCATACACCAATACAATATGGCCGACTGAGACATCAGGTGGAAAGAGAGCTAGAGGGATGGATGAGGTTGACACATTGACAGCTATTTCAGGATAATTAGTAGAACTAAATAAAAAGGTAAATGGTTGGACAACCAATTAAAGAGTGAATACAATTCAAGCTGTTGGATAGAGATGTAACCATTGTGGAAAAAATCATGAAAGTATGGATTGTAATGTAGGTAGTCCATTTATACAGTCAGTTGAGGATGTGAATTATATGTAAGACTATGAGAGGCAGCAAAACAATCCCTATTCCAATACATACAATCCAGGTTGGAAAAATTATCCAAATTTCTCCTGGAGCAATAATTAGACATCTTAAACCGAACCATATTGGAATGCACCACCGAGTTCTCAACAGGCAGAAAAGAAGCTTTCATGGGAAGAAACATTGAGCAAAATGGCAACATCATCAACTGAAGCACAAAACCAAAATGACAGCATCATCAACTGAATCATCGATCAAAATAGCTAAAGCATCAACCAAATTTTTGCAACAGACTGAGAAATATTTTTAGATTCAATGGCCTGCCATACATAACTTGGAAAATCTACTGGGATAAATTGCCAGAGCAATTTCAGAGACAACCATGGACCGTACCCAATGACACCGAGACAAATCCCAAACAGCGGGCAATAACGATAAATGTTGTGTAATAAGAGGTCGACACTCTCCCAATCAAATTTGCTCCAGTTGCACGAGAGTATGTACCACCTATCATATTTATGTACCGCCAATCATATTTCCTCAAAGGCTTCGAAAAAGACTTTAAGGGGAAATAATTTAGGCAATTATTGAACGTAGCGAAGTGCAACTTCCAGAAATGACGGTTAAGAGATAGGTTGTAGTGAATGAAAAGTCATTTTCCATTCAACAAAAATAATTCCAGATCAAAACTCAAACAATCCATATGTTAAGGCTACCATTCCTATCGAAACAGATTTATCTCATATCCCATTTCCTAGGAGATTGCAGAAAAGAGATCATGAAGAACAGTTTACAAAGGTTTTGTACATATTTAGGAAGCTTTATGTCAACATCCCGTTAATTGAAGCCATATCTCATACACCAAGCTGTGCAAATTTTTTGAAGGAGATCTTGTCCAAGAAAAGAAAGCTCACTGAATTTGAGATGATCAAGTTAAATTAGGAGTGTAGTGCTATCTTGCAAAATAAATTACTTCCTAAACTAAAAGATCCAAGGGTCTCCAAATACCTTGCTCAATAGGAAGTAATTCTACTTTCAGTTGTTTACGTGATTATGAAGCAAGTATAAATTTAATGCATTTTTCTATCTACATGAATTTAGGTTTGGAAGATGTGAACGAGTTCATATTCCTAGTATACTTCGTTGTCCTAGATATAGAAGAACCATGGGATGCATCGCCACTTATCTTGGGATGATCTTTTCTATCAACAATTCGTGCCATCATGGACTTTGAAACTAGCAAATTGACCTTAAGAGTGGATGATGAGCATGAAAAGTTCGAAATCTATACAACTATTGAGAAACTATCACATGAAGAAAATAACAAAAGGTTAACGAAGAATAAACGAATGAGCATTCAAAGTGCAACATAAAAAGGGCCTGGTGGAACAATAAGGAACCTCGAGGATGAAAATGGAGCTCTTCAGGGATGGAGAATAAAAAAGGGGGTTGACATGTTGAACATTGTAATTACAGATTTGCTAGTGAAGACCACTTGGAACCACCATATTTATCACATCTACAAAGTCTAGCTAAAAACTCTAAATTAATGGCTTATTGGGAGGCAACCTAATTTTTTTTTATCATTTTATTTATTATGCTTTATGTATTTGCATTGCTTATAGTTTGAGAGGTTGCATTAATTTTAAGCATGTTTTGTTTCAATAAAAGGGTCATCATATCTACATTTAACCTAGACAAAAAAAAAAAAAAAAAATTAATTAATTTGCGTCAAAAATAGTAAAAAAATAAAATAGAATTGGCACCTATTTCAAGGCTCCATGGACGTAAAAAAACTAGTTATCATACACACGACATTCTAGCTTGTATACTACTTTTTGACTCTTATTTTTATTTTCTTTCAACTTTTACAGGTACATGGATATCAATCAAGAGATAGTTTAGCGAGTTGTGGAATGGAATGAACTAATCAACAAGCTACCACAAATATGAGATAGAAAAATTCGAGAAGTACATTCTTCATTTCTTCCTCGCCCCTTATGTTGTTAGATTATACTTTAAGACACTGTGAACAATGTCTAATTTAATTTTGAGGGTGGAAAAATATTGAGTTTTTTAGTTTATTATTCTCGTGTGATTTGTGCTTTATTGCTTATTATGAAAGAAAAAAATATTTATTTTTCAAAAATTAAAAAATAAAAGATTTTCTTGTTCATTATGTGTTTGTGTGGGTTAGGTAGCATGGTCGGCAATGATGAATATATTTGAAATTATTTTTGATTTATGAACTGTAGATAAGTTACATACTGGATTAATTGATTCTTATCCATATAAAAGTTGATACTATTTGTGCACATGAATTAAGTTTAACATTATAAGGTAATGAGTTGATTCATATGTTTGATATGTTGAAATATTTGAATTTGGATGCTAAAAAAAATTACTATATTATACAATCCTTAAACCAAATTTAGCACAATTTGGGGGTGATTAAACTATTATAAGAAGATATTAATATGAATAGGAATTACATGTCTGTAAGTTCTTGTGTTGATTGTCTAAAGCTTACAAGATAAAACATAGGTGAAAATCTTAAATTAGTGGTCGATTTTGAGAATGAGTGTTTGATAAGGGGCATTGAACTAACCGTTGCATAAAAAAGGAGTTATCTCATTGTGAAACGTCTCTTTGTAGTCTAGATGACTCGAGTGGTTATATTTGCAATGGTATTTAAAACTGGTACCCTATGGTCATCTAATTTGAGAGTCATCGATCGAAAGCTCGTTACATAGGTCATTTAGAAAGCTTAATGAAAAGAAGTCTGCACATAACATAAGTGGAAAAAAACTCAAATCTAAAAAAAAGGTGCATGAAAGAGAAGACACTTATTCAGCACTACATGCTTTGGTTAAACCCCAAACACTTATTTGAGAAAATTAAATCTTTGATAAGGAATTATTAGTCCAATTGAGTCTTGGAGGTTGAAGCAATAAAAAATTTGGAGAGTATTTATTTGTTAAAGTATTGACTTGCAATTAGTGAGATCTATCTAAACTAGAGAGAGTGAGGAGTTAGTATAATGATTCAACCTTAGATCACGCCTTGGGAAAAGAGTAAAAAGAACAAGTTCGGGGTGTGTGTGAATCTCGTGAGAGATGAAATGAAAAGTTTGTGTGTTTGTTCTAAGTTAGGCTGTGATTTTATTTGAGGACACACAAATGTTTATGTTTGGGGGGGTTTTTTTATAAGTGTATTTCATGTTGACCTATGGTTGACATCTCGTTTTAATTATCACAAACAAATCATGTTTATACAAACAAATTATGCTTATCACTAACAAATTGACTTTGAAGTGGCCATAGTGACTATTGCACATGAGTATATTCGATGGTACAAAATTCGAGATCAAGTAATTTGTACACAAGCCCAAATGGAAACAAGCTCAAACAATCGAGGCCTTGGAGAATGATGTTTCAAATCCTGCAAAAGTTACCTACACGAAAATCGAGACACAAGTCAAAGTACAAATCAAGAAATGCACGTCAAGTTATTCAAACTAAGTACTTAGACGTTTTACGATTATATGTAAAGGTAAAACATTTTAATACTTGACAATGCATCGTGATAAAGCTTAAAGTTTTGATTTTTTACAAATTCACGACAAAAAATGTTTTATTCGAAAATATGTTTTCAAAGGTAAAAATTAGAAACAAGTATTTTAAATACAATTAATACCTTGAAAAATATTTTAAAACATCCATCCAGTACTAACATTTGAAAAATATTAAAACGAAGACTTTCCAGGCCAAAGTTCATCTTACTGGACATTCGATAAGCTTTACCGGACGTTCGATAAAATCAAAATTGGCCCAACGGTCCAATTTGCTGACAAAAAATAACAGCTAATTGACCGTTCGGTATTTTACCGGACGTTCAGTAAAATGCGTTCATTAGGACAGAACTTTTGACCGTTTGAGTGCTATAAATATCTCACTATTCCTCCACTTGATTTAATTATTCTTGAGCATTAAAGTGAGATTTTTATTGATCCCAACTACATTATTCTCTATCTTTAAAAAGATCAAAAAGCATTAAATTGTTGNGACAAGCAACGGTCAATATTTTTGATCGTCGCACATCTCTAACGGCTAGCTCATCCGGACATCCGGATCCCTTGTTCGGATGGACAGAACTTGTAGCTGTTTTGAGTGCTATAAATACCTCACTATTCCTACATTTGAAAAATAACTCTTGAGCATTAAAGTGAGACTTTTATTGATCTCATCTACCTTATTTTTCCATCTTTAGGAAGATCAATAACATCAAATTCTTGAGAAACTTTTGAGTGAGCGAATTTGTGAAAATCCTTTGTTCATCAAAAAGTTTTTCATATCAACACTTTGAGCTAAACTCGTTACCACCTATTGAAGTGTTTGCCTCTTCTCCTCTTGTTATCAATCTTGATTCTATCATTCATCAAGAAGAGAAGTTTTCACTTGTATATTCATTTTTGAATTGTGGGTTGTGTTGAGGTCCCGAAAAGCTCAATATTGTAAAAGGAATGGTGCTCCTTGGTTGTAAGTCAACAGAAGCGTTGTAAAGGGTTGGATTGCACCACAAGTCAATCAACATAGTGAAAAAGGCATTGCTTGTGACGGAGAGATTGGTAACGGAGGACGTAGATCATTGCGTTGGATCGAACCTGCATATTATATCGTTTGCACTCTCNGTCCCGTAAAGTTCAATATTGTATAAGGATCGGTACTCCTTGTTTGTAAGTCATCGAAAGCATTTTAAAAGGTTGGATTGCACCACAAGTCAATCAACATAGTGAAAATGCCTTGCTCAAGCCGGAGAGCTTGGTAACGGAGGACGTAGATCATTGTTTTGGATTAAATCTCCATAATTATATTGTTTGCATCTTCTCTCCCTTTTACTTATAGCTTTCATATTTGCACTTATTATTTGATTGATCTAATTTCTTGAACTTGCTTATGATTATTAATTTGTCAACTTATTTTTAACTTACGTAAATTTAGTTAATTATTCGAAAAAGTTTTAAAAACCAATTCACCCCTCTCTTGGTTAGTCAATATTGGGCTTTCATTTTATACACTTATTTGGGCCTTAAAATAGAAATATTTCGTAATTCATTTGTTGAAATATAGCCCAATTTATTGTATATTTTGTTTAATGGATGAAACCCGATGATCGAAGGTAAATTAAAAGAAATAAGAAAAAAATAGTGAAATCCAAAGTAT
>CAIGRQ010163624.1:0-26669 GCA_903798375.1 Fraxinus sp. D2006-0159 | reverse complement strand
TTATGCTATCATTGATATACAACTTTAGGAGCCGAAGACCTTTTTTTTTTTTTTTAAGTAAATAGTGACTTGCTCTTTGTGTTGCGTGTTTGTCTCCAAATAACTCATTTGATGATTTTGACAAGAACAAAGTGATTCGACTATATCCGGTAGATTTTGACGCAGCAAATATCTCAGAACTTGATGATCATTTAGATACATATGTTCTTGACATACGCACTTCCGAAAATTTTAAAGGATTACAAGACATTAGTGATCTTCACGTGACTACTGCTACATTCGAGATATCATTTTCTGCGATGACTTGCATCTAAAATGGTCTGCGCAATCGAATCGAATATCAATGGTTGAACGATAGTTTGATTGCNTAGATACATATGTTCTTGACATACGCACTTCCGAAAATTTTAAAGGATTACAAGACATTAGTGATCTTCACGTGACTACTGCTACATTCGAGATATCATTTTCTGCGATGACTTGCATCTAAAATGGTCTGCGCAATCGAATCGAATATCAATGGTTGAACGATAGTTTGATTGCAAATATTGAAAAACAAGTATTTGACAAGATTGAAAATTATGTAACTATAAAACGTTATCAAAATATGAGAACACGTAGAAAGTAATTATAATAAAATATCTATTATTTTAATTTTTTCGTCACTTTTTAAAAATTTGATTGTTTTTCCTAAACTAAAAAGTCTACATCCGTCCTTGAGAATAAAAATGCTAGCAATTAAAACAGTTGGTGGCCGTCAATTCTAGACAATTAATAATCTCTCTAGTTAAAGAGAGAAAATTTGAATGGTCCAAAAATGATGGTGTGCAGACCGAATGTACTAGATTATTGAGTTTTTGAATTCGAAATTAACCGGTCTGGTGCCAGGGAATCTGTTGACGATGTTGAATGAAGTCGACGCGATGAAGCAATTGCGTGAGGAAGAAACACCAAGTAGTAGGTGCTAGTTAAGTGATCCTTAATTGTAAATAAATTGTAGTTGAAAGAATATGGACCGTCAATTGCCCTGTCAGAAAATGCTGACTTACGGATCCTTTAGACTTTAGAGTACGCATTTTGCTAGTGTTGACGAATGACGATAGCACGAGACCCCCTTCACATATTTTACAATTCCATATATACCCTTCGAGTTTTTAAAATATCAATGGTTTAATAATAGAAAACCCCTTACTATTACACGTTTTGAAAAATCCCCCACTTATTGAAAATAAACAGAAAATGTCCCGTTTGTACTGAATACAACATTTTAGGTGCGAAAACCTCGTACCGTCCAATTTTGTTAGTTTAACCATTAAAAACAGTAAAAATTGTCAAAATAAAAAGGGAGTAATTGCAATTGCTGTCCCATACTTTTTTATTTTTGGCAAATTATACAAAGCCCACATTTGAGTCAAATTATTGTAGAATGAGAATGAAAAATATAGTCATTATTGGGGCCACACAAGACATAGAAAATTTGAATTTAAATGTTGATGTGATGCATAACAGTCATATTTTTCATTTTAATGAGATAATAATGCAGATTAAACGGGGCCTAAAACTTTTTATGTGTGCTATCTACAACTAGTTAAACTATTTCATAAACTTTACCATTTCTTCATTCATTCACTTTGACAGGTAAATACAAACAAAAATATAGCATAATAGTCCTAGCTAAGATGCATTTTAAGGGGGCGTTTGAGTCTCATTCTTTTTGATAAATGTATTTTGGAACAGTAGATTGACGGAGAATGTGTGGTTAAAAAAGAAGAAATTTTTTTAGTTTATAAATATATTGTTGAAAAGAAGAGAGAAAAATGCACTGCGATAGAAATGAGAATCAAACCATTTTGATCAACATGTACAATAGTCCTATCAAACATGATAAAAAGAACGTGTCCCCATTGACAAAATATACCACAACCCACTATTATGTCCGTGACAAGGCAACAAAATACTAATAAAACAAATGCATCTTGCACTATCTATCTTTATCTCCATTTGATCGAGCGTTTAGTGACATCCTTTCCTACAAATTCTTTGTTACAAGAAAATTATGAATCTTACGAATGTGTGAATAAAAAGTTATTTTTTACAATTCCTAAACATAAATTTACGATGGAAAAAATGCTTGCGAAAAATCGAATAGGTTGGCATGTTTCTATAAAATAGTCAAATTATATGTATTAAAGTTTTATCTATTGTTTTTAAGAGGAATTGATGTTTAATTTATACTTAATTATCAATTAGTTTTAAGGATATTCAAGAGTGAACGTGGTACTAAAAGTAAGAAATTGGAGAGATTAGTGATATATTCAAATCGCGAGAGAGTGCATTTGTTATTGTCAAAAATGTAGAGTATGTAAGATATTGTCTTAAACATTTAGACATTATCTATATTTTTCTTTGAAAATAATTTATTCGTGTCTCTTATGTACTTAAAACGACTACTCAAATAACGGTAAGGAAGAGTATAGTTTGAAATTTCAACCAATGCAAGTCAATTTTATAATTAGTTTTGCTCAGAAACGTGAGCATTTGCCATGCGATTGGAACAATTAAAAGTTTGTTTAGCACATATTTTTTAAGTGATTTTTTTTTTTTTTTAAAAATGTATGATTGAAAATGTTTTGAAAAATTAAATTTAAAATGTGTTATTAAAAAATAGGATTAAATTACGAGTTCATGTATAAATATATAGATTAATAACAGAAAATCCTTTTTAAAAACTTATTATAAAATTACAGAAAACCTCCATTGAAACCTTTTGTGCGAAAACCCCTTATTGTCAAGATCCGTCGGATTTTTTGTTAAAAACAGTAAAAATATCATATTTAAAAAGAAATAATTGCAATTTCAGTACCCAAACTTTTTTTTACAAATTAAATCCAATTTTTATATGTGTCTATAATCCCAAATCTTTAAAACTGTATTTTCCACCCCACCTTATTTTCTTTTTATCCAAAAATCCAATTGAGAATTCACCCAAATTAAAATTAAAAGGGTAAAATGATAGTTTTAAAATTACCACATTAAATAGATAAACAAGAAAACCCAATAAAAGAAGGAAAAAATAAAAAACCTATATATTTTTTTTTCCAAAAAATAAAAAAGCTTATCTCCTTCAAACCCTACCCCTAGCTCATCCACTCTCCTTCCAACCCCATCCCCACCTTCGGCACCACCGCCATCGGAAAAGCACCACCCTTGAATCATTGCACCACCAACTCCACCATTTGTTGCTACATTATCAAATTTTTTTTATCTGATTCTACATTAAACTGAAAAACCCAACAAAACTCATCATCACTAGTCAACGAAAAGTAGATTAAACAAAATAAAACAACATGTATCATTAAAAATGATTCAACACCTTGGAAGGTTTCTTATCAACAAATTTAAGCGCATTCGAATCAATTTGAGAGACTACAGCATCATTCCCTCTACAAAGATTTGATGCAGAAAATGTTCTCGAAAAGACCGATAAATAATAGTTTTTCTGTCCAAAATCAATCGACCCGGATCTACATACTCCATTAAATAAAGGAAATAAAAAATTTATGCGTGAAAAGTAAAATCCCATCAAAGAAAACAAAACCCGTATAACAAACAAACAAAGTCCGATAAAATCTCTTCAACGACACAAAATATGCCATGAAATAATATTGATGGTCCAAAAGATATAGAGAAAAATGAGGTACAAGAAACAATGTCTTTATTGGATTTTAAAGTTTTCACTTTTACCCCTTTGAATTTTAATTTTGGTGGAGTCTCAATTGGATTTTTGGAGAAGAAGACGAAGTGGAGTGGAAAATAAAGTTTTAAAAATTTGGGATTGTAGTGACACACATAAAAAAAAATAAAAAAAATTGGATTTAATTTGCTAAAAAAATAAGAAGTTTGGGTACCGAAATTATAATTATTTCTTTTTAATTTTGACATTTTTTATTGTTTTTAATGGAAAATTTGATTGATTTTGACGGTAGGGGGTTCGCACAAAACATTTCAAATATGAGGGTTTTTTTGCGATTTTTAATAGACAGATGGATATATCGTAAATAAAAACATTTTTAGGGGGGATTTTCTACTATTGATCATTTTTAAATAAATGGTTACTTAAAAATGAATTTGGAAAAAAATAATTTTTGAAAAAATAAAAATCAAATATGGCTGAATTCGAGGTCATATGAGCTCCAAAAACTCTCCTTATCAAAGGCACCTGCATTCACTCGCGACAACAATTCAATGTTTGTTATCAATTCTGTTTGGTGTACATAAACCGTACATCACAAAAACACATCAAAAAAGACACAACATGTGGGGGCCCGTCATTTTTTGCAATATTTTATTCATCTGTGGAACCTATCTCCATGTGAGATTTCTGGTGCAATTCTGGTGAACTCTTTCTGGTAGAATGACTTTTTTGTTGTTATATTCACCTACAATTTTTAGCCCATGTTTGTCATCTTTTAAAATTTTAAATTGTTTGCTACAGTACTATTCTCCAACACATATTCACATAATAAAATATTCTACACACAAATCAATAACATTTCCTTACTGTTTAAACACACATTCTCCATTAACCTACTATTCTATAATACATTACAAAAAATTGATGGCTCTCAAACAGGGCCTTATCCTTCACCTGAATGATTATAAAAATGATAAGTCTAGTGGTACATAATTTTTATCCAAGCCCACTCTATGTGAGTGTTATGTGAACCATTATGGATAACAATTATATACATGAGCATTTCTCTTATAAATAATTCAACTATGCTACTTGTACATGGAGGTGGAGGAGATTGTGGTTTTGTTGACAACCTCTCGCATAGGTAATTTTTTTCTTTTTTTAATCACAGTGGGGCACATTACTATGAGAGGTTCTCAACCTCTTCGGTGCATCCTTGCTCTACAAATGGAATTGCTCTAAAAAATTTGAATTATTCTACTTCTACCGAATTATTTGACAACTTTTTTGACATATAGCATGGTTGAAAAAATTTAGCATAGGCCGAGTGTCAATGAGTCCTGTTGTAGCCTAGATCACGAAAATCAACGGCCAGAACCATCTTTTCTTTTTTATGATTCCGAGTCCTGTCCTAGTTCATAAATTCATAATTCGCATTTGCCTGCACACTTTGTCCCTTCTCTTTGGACAAACTAGAAAAGGCAAACACGAGAAAGAAACTCTATTGGTGGGCCCTACTTTGCTTAATTATTATTTTAAAACCAAAACTTTCATTTTATGTAGAATTGATCCAAACCTTTAAAAAACTAATAACTGAATTCCAAATGGATGGAAACCGGTAGTTGATTCAATAAATTAACCTTGACCAATTTTGAAGTAACAAAATGGTAACTTTGAATTAAAATTTTTAAAAAATGGAAAACAAAAAATCAAAACCCAACCAAGATAAAATTTTAAAGATTTGATATCGTGAGTGCTACAAATTAAATGTTTGGATCAAATATGCATAAAAAAGTTGGTACCGTAATTGCAAATTTCCCTTTAAAATATGCACATGCAATTATAGGGCATGTTCGGTAGATATTAAAATCGAATTAAAATTGAAAAATTACTCGTTATTATTGACTTTTATTAGACGAGTGAGATCCAATAACGGCTATATTTTCAATTTTAATTGGATTTTAATCCCTACCAAACGGGGCCATAATCTACTTATAATTAAGTGCATGTTCGGTTGTTGTTAAAATCCAATTAAAATTGAAAATATAGTCGTTATTGGGTCCCACTCGTCTAATAAAAGTAAATAACGGCTAGTTTTTCAATTTTAATACGATTTTAATCTCTACCGAACACGCCCTAAATGCAAAAATTGACATGTATAAAAGCATCTTCAATAAACTCTCTAAATCTAAAATAATTTTTATTTTGTAGAGTCAATGCTTAAAAATAAGCTGTAAAAAACTCTATTTTAACTTTTTAAAATAAAGATTGGTTATAACTTTCCAAATTTAGGGAATCAAACCCATTTAAATTATTTAAATCACATTAGATCTGATTAGTCATTAACGTATAAAATTATTATGTTAAATACGATATGAGGAAAAATTAATAAATGTTCATTGAAAAAAGAAAATAAAGATTCAAAATAGAAAGTTCGTTGGAGTATAACAAAAATTATTTTCTATTATGCATAATATGTTCTTTATAAATAAAAAATCTCCAATAAGTACTCTAAGTAAACATGTTTTAATGTTATAAACTGTTTCTTATTTTGATCATTTTTTTTAGATAATCAGGTATTTCAATTTAGCCAGACTAAATCCTGGTCCTCTAGCCATCGGCCTCTTAGCAACTCGAGGAGGTAAACCGCGGGTTATGTTCTTGTTGACTCCCAAGTTCCTGCACTGCTTATACTTCTAGTCCCAAAAGAGCTCTCCTCATTCCTTCCAGTATCTTGCCTTCGAGATAAATCCCCCTTCCAAGATTGTTGCCCTCCGGATTCGAACTCTCCACCCTGGAGTTGCAAGTCCATAAATGCAATTGTTCCACCAACTCGAATGTGCCCCGGGATTAGAATGTGAATGAATTATTTTTTTTTCCCCAAACGGGGGCATATTTTCTTAGCTGTTTATGGTTGTCTCGAATCTTTCAGTTATTTTAATAATATTAACCGAATAAAGTGAAAAATAAAAAAAGAGTATACATAAATTAGTGTAAAACAACTATTTTTTAAGGTTATGTAACCTACTGGGAGTAGAAAACAAAAACATGTGAACTGCGAAGACCTGTGCTTCTCTTTGTCTGCAGAACGCTTCAACGTCGAGATTCCTAACTCATTGGAAAAACAAACAAAAGACAACACCACAAACATATTAGAAGAACAAATCGAATACGAAAAATTTCATCATAAAACACCCCGAAATAGCCCAGAGTTCCTCACCACTCTACATTCTGAGCCAAAAGAGAAATGGGTTCCTCACATTTCCTCTTCTTTTTCCTTCTACTTCTCACATTTGCCTCTCCAAAACCCATATCTGCAAGCCCTGAACTGACAGCTTTAATGGACTTGAAATCAAGTTTTGACCCGGAAAATTTATATTTGAATTCATGGGTTGTTTCGGGTGATCCGTGTGACGGGTCCTTTGAGGGGGTTGCTTGCAATGAGAAAGGTCAGGTGGCTAATATTTCTTTGCAGGGAAAAGGGCTCGCCGGGAAATTATCGCCGGCGGTTCGTGGGCTTAAACACTTGACGGGTTTGTACTTGCATTACAACTCTTTGTATGGGGAGATTCCTAAAGATATTTCCAACTTGGCGGAGCTTAGCGATCTGTACTTGAATGTCAATAATTTTTCTGGGGAGATTCCATCTGAGATTGGTAACATGCAAAGCTTACAAGGTTAGTTTTATGTTTCTCTCTCTTCTTGATTTTCTTTTGCCTTTCCTTGTTTATTTTGGGTTGATTCTCTCAAATCTTGTGTTCCTGCTGTTTAGATTTTTATTTTTTTTGCCAAGCAAAGTAGAATTTCTGCATTTGGGGTTTCTTTCTGAAAAATTAAACCTTTGTGGAATGATTGGTATAGATCATAGTAGTGATCAGCACTAAAGATGAAAATCAAGCTAAAATGTTGTTCACTATATATACCGTTCATTCTGCTTAACGGACACGTACACCATAAAAATATTTCCCTTGGTTATATAGAGGAAGATAAGAACTTTGCCATAAGAATTGATCATTTCCGATCTATTTACCTTCTTTCTGCATTCGATTTATGGCTTTTGCTAAAAAGTTTCATTTTTTCTTGCAAATGGTTTCGCGTTTCTTAATTAAACTTTGAGGATTTCCTCCTCCTGAAAATATTTCTTTTTTATCGAAAATTTATTTCTACTTTTATGATATTTATTTGGTGTATTTTTTGAAAAGTTACTTTTTTTCTTCAGATATGCTAGTCTACCGTGTTGTAAGATTTTTGCTCCTTTTCTTATATATATAAAAATATTCTTTGTCGCTAGTTCTGCGCCTTTTAACATATATTTGGATGTTCTTGTGAAATTTTCAACGCAGAATCAATTAATTTTTTGGCATTTTTCTTTTGGATTTGAATTTACAGTTCATGGTCCATTCTCTGTGTAGTTTTGCAGCTCTGTTATAACCAGCTCACTGGAAGCATACCAACCCAACTGGGGTCTCTGAAGAAGCTGAATGTATTGGCTCTGCAATCTAATCAGTTAACTGGGGCAATTCCTGCTAGCTTGGGAGAAATGGGAGTATTGATGAGACTCGATTTAAGTTTTAATGGCCTCTTCGGATCCATTCCTACAAAACTAGCCGATGCTCCATTGCTTGAAGTCCTAAATGTCCGAAACAACACTCTTTCTGGAAATGTTCCTCTCGGTAATTTGTCATTCGCTCAGTCAACTTATAGCTTTAGATGTTTGTTATAGATTTCAAGAATGTCCTTTTGATTTTAACTTTTGTAATTAATGAAGCTCTGAAGAGATTGGTCGATGGATTTCAGTACGAGAATAATCCCGGGCTATGTGGAGCTGGTTTTCCATCCTTGAGAAGTTGCAATGCTTTAGACCATGTCAACCCGAATAGGCCTGAACCCTATGGTGGTGGCTCGACTAGACTCCCGACACGAGATATTCCGGAGACTGCCAATCTAAACTTGAACTGCACTAATGTTCATTGTTCGAAGACGTCAAAGACTTCACCGGCATCGGTGGCGGTCGGAGTAGTCGTGGTTTCTGTTATCGTGTCAGCCATAGGTATTCTTACCTTCACACAGTATCGACGTCGTAAACAAAAACTTGGGAGTGCATTTAATATGTCCGATAGCCGTCTCAGTACTGACCAGGCCAATGAGGTCATTAGGAAGAATGGCTCTCCTCTTGTCAGTCTCGAATACTCATACGGGTGGGATCCATTGGCTGAGGGTCGGCGGTTTGGCGTCCCCCAAGAGGTTATGCAGAAGTTTAGTCTCAATTCGCAGGAGATAGAGACAGCTACTCAGTATTTTGCGGATAAGAATTTGTTGGGAAAGAGCAACTATTCAGTGACATATAAAGGAACTTTACGAGATGGATCTGCTGTTGCTATTAAGAGAATCGCGAAAACTAGTTGCAAGTCTGAGGAAGCTGAATTTTTGAAGGGATTGAATGTCCTAACCTCACTGAGATATGAAAATTTAGTTAGACTGAGAGGGTTTTGTTGTTCTCGAGGTCGCGGTGAGTGTTTCCTTGTTTACGATTTCGTTCCGAATGGGAATTTATTTCATTATCTCGATGTCAAGGAGGGTGATGGTCAGATTCTTGAATGGTCTACCAGAGTTTCTATCATCAACAGCATTGCCAAAGGTTAGATTTACTGCTAAATTCCTGATAAAGTTTCGAAAGCAATTATAAGACGATGATGACATGTTTGATATGGAGGATTTGACTGCACTTACAAGTCACAATATTGGCTAAGAAACTGAAATTTCATTCGTACTGACTAGTATTTCGTACAAAACATGTATGGAAAGTTATATTAGCGGCCAATGAGTTCCATTCTCTCTTAGGTTCCATAACATACCCCCACCGCCCATTTTACTTTTTGTACTAGATGGTCTAAGTTTACATGCTCTTGTCTCATTGTGCCTGAATTTCTGTACATCCTGTAATATGTTATTAGATTATATAGGTTGTTCCTTACTGTGTTTACTTCACAAAGCTTCACAGTGACTCCAAATTTAATAATTAAGATCCCACAGGTCTGATTTTCGTAATGGCTTCTGTATGAAGGAACACAATTTTCAACAATCCATGATCGTTCGTTTTATCAGTTTTGCACGTATCTGAGGTTCTTATTTTCTATAAGCAGGTATAGAGTATTTACATGCTTTCAGCGTAAACAAGCCTGCTCTGGTTCACCAAAACATTTCTGCTAAGAACGTGCTGATGGACCAGCAATTTAAACCTTTGCTATCTGATTCGGGCCTACACAATCTTCTCACAAATGACACCATCTTCTCAGTACTCAAGGCCAGTGCCGGAATGGGATATCTCGCTCCTGAATATACTAATACTGGACGATTCACGGAGAAAAGTGACATCTATGCTTTTGGGGTGCTTATATTCCAGATCCTTTCTGGGAAGCGTAAATATACCACTTCCATGCGAGCTGCTGCTGAGTCGTGCAGATTCCAAGAGTTAATAGATGCAAATCTCCATGGGAGTTTCTTCGAACCTGATGCTGCAAAGATTGCGAAAGTTGCTGTGTTGTGTACACATGATTCTCCAGAGGAGAGGCCGTCAATGGAAACAATTATACAGGAACTCAGTAACTAAGTCCATTTCTTCTTGTATTCACTAGTTCTCTAGGTCCTTACTCGAGCAACGTCTAGTATGATAGACGGATTCCTACTAACTTGATGGTAAAAACTTTTAGGATTGACTGTTTTATGGCACAGTCCTTTTGCTGAGGACCGAGGCTAGTTTTTGAATGTTGTCTTGAAATGTTGTCTATGTTGAATGTTAGGGCCTTTTACTCTTTTATCTTGTGTATTAATGGAAATGATTCTTTCACTCATCTTTTTGCCTCTGATCTTACTTTACTAATACGTAGTATTAGCCACTATTCAACAAGTGCAGGATTTTAACATTTCTTCCTCTATATTGCCCAACATTGTCGAGGCCTCCTTATTATAACGTAAATATATTGCATTGCGTTCGGCTTGCAAAATTATCAGGTGAGACTGTAAACCTGTCTGTGTTAAACTCGAGTCATTGGACTAGCTACACTGTACAGGAAGACCGACAAATTACATTACATGCTTGTCTTTTTCAGTCTTGCGAAGTTGCGTCCAATTCAACCTTTCTATTTAGTAGTTGGGCGAGTGCAAGTGATACTTTGACCTGAAGCATCACATTTTTCTTTAACTGATGGCTGCAGTACACATCCAGCTAACAACGTTTTTGAGTGTCTTCAATTCTCTAAAGCCAACAAGTCCAGTAATAATTCTCTAATCTGGTTTTAATCTCCTATAGCAGGCCCCTGTATGCTGTCGTAGGCCATCGTGGATTCTTTGTGGCGTTCTTGTATCTACTTTCGTCAATGCAAGATGCAACCAAATGAGCAACAGGATGTTGAATTTCATTTGTATCTCAATAGGTGTTTGGGCTATGTATTGTTTTTAATTGTAGATCATAACCCGTCAATGCTATGCTATAGATGAATAAATTTTTAAAAATAATGACAATGCAATGCGACATCAATGATTCATTGCCAATATTAAGATTATCAAGTGTCAAGTTGGTTGTTTTGTCCATGGATAGACAACATTATATGTGCAAGGGAAACAGGATTATTGGATCAATTCATGCGACCTCGGCACATTAACATTTGTTGCTGTGAAAGAATAGATCTCACATAATTATGTGGGCAGGGTTCCATGATATCAATTTTTTAATTTAATTTATTTATTTTTATGTCTAGACCTTTGTCACTATCTAATAACACGATCTCAATTGGTCCAGTGATATCTTGATTTATTTTATTTTATTTTATATTTTTAAGGGTAGATCTTGAAGTCTCTTCTTGTATACCACAAAATTCAATCGAATTTAATACTTTGTTAAATCTTGAATTTGTAAATTGTAATACTTATCGAAGAAATGTTGAAGTTAATCTCGTTTATAGTTTATATATATACAATCAAGCCACAAAGGTGAATGAATTTGGCTGTAGTGAAAACCAACACTTCCATAGATTCGATCGTGTCTTGATTGACTATATTTGAGTTTTTGGAGTACTTTGTCGTCGAAATTTTCCTTTATCTCTTCTTTTGTCTTTCTTTATCGTTTTTTTCTAATCTATGGATAAAATATTATTATAAAGACAAGAAAATAATGTAACGTTGTTTAGGTTCTGAAATCTCGTATCTAGTTGGGGGTACGATTCGAATGTTAGAAATTGTGGTGTGGGTTCATCTCTCTTGACTAGTTCAGATTCAAAGGAGGATAATTGAGGGGATGCAGACTTTTAATTATTAATATTTACTTGAAGTTTTATTCAGATTTTAATCTATACAAACTTGGCTATAAGCGAACTTAAAAGGGTAATTAGTACAAACGTCCACAACTTTCAATATTATTGTGAAAAAGTCCATACATTTAATTTTTTTGGTATTTTTGCCCTTGTTTCCACCGTTATTGTCAAAAACGTTGTTTCATCAATTCACCGTCAATTGCTCCGTTAATTCGATTCAAAGAGCCAAGGTAATTAATACAAAACGTCGGTGCCTTTCAATATTATAGTGCAAAACATCTACATTTTTCATTTTTTTTGCATTTTCACCCTTATTTCTACCATTGATTATAAAAAAGGCCCTTCCATCCACTTACCATCAATTGCTCCGTTAATTTATTATGAAAGGCTAATTTTTTTTTTCAAACGTCAAGGATAGAATAGTCTCAACACATTTAACCCATGCTTCCTGCCTTCAAAATAGTTATTCCATAAGTAGCAATAACGTGAATATGATTTTTTTTTTAAATTATTACATTAAATAAAGAAAAAATGGCGTAAATAACATTGTATTTAATCTAACACAATCACCCTTATATAGCCCCTAATGAAACCATCACTCAACGCTCCAAGGCAAATGTATAGCTATCTGAATTTTCCAACATACCCCTTTGAATTTTATGAGTAATCCACCATTACAGTAGTCATTGTTGCAAAATACAATTTTTATGCTATTTTTTATTTATTTAATGTAATAATTTTATAAATTATTTTCATATTCAAATTTTCATATTACTTATGGAATAACTAATTTGATGGCGGAAAGAAGAGGCTCAATGGACTAGACTATTTTTAACATTTTGTATTGAATTAATGGAGCAATCGACAATATATGAATGAGATTATGTTTTTGACATTGAAATGTGGAAATAAGGGTGAAAATGCAAAGAAATAAAAGGTAAAGACGTTTTGTGCTAATTACCCTAACCTTTTATATTAAATTAACGGAGCAATTGACGATAAGTGGATGGAAGGAAGTTTTTGACAATGATAGGTAGAATGAGGACGAAAATGCAAAAAACATGAATGGTAAATATGCTTAGGGGGTAATTATCAGGCTAAAAATGTATAACCTTTTCCAACCTCAACTTGTCATAATTTAGCCTAAGTAGGACGGTTTTCCGTGCCTCTGTAAACCCAATATTTCAGCGTCAGGGTTTTAAAGGCAAGCTGCACCGTTTACTGTCCTCTAGGGTTTTAGATAACTACGCTGCAATTCCACCTCACCAATGGCTTTCTGGGGTAAGCTATCCTACTTAGACATATTTCTACACAACCGTATAATTGTTTTTTCATTTCTCTTTTGTGATTGATTTTGTGACCAGGAATTGAAGTAAAACCAGGCAAACCATATATCCACCGGTACGACAATGAGAGGGGAAGACTTCATATATCTCAGGTTTGTAATTTTTCTTTTGTTTTGATGGCATGTTTTCAATTTTCTGAAAAGATTTAATTTTTATATGAATTTGAGAGCTTAGTGTTGCTCATTTGTCAATATATTACTGCTACACACGCACACGCAGTTTGATTATGGATTTATAGTTACCTCCTGAAATATCATTTTTTTGCAATATTATAAAGTTCTTAAGCTGTTATTTTCCGACTTTGCCTATGACTCGTGCTTTCCCTTGATCATGAAATATTGATTGCTTATGTGGTTGATATGTAGGCAACACTGGGTAGTGGTTCCTCAACTAAGAAGAGCAAAGTGCAGTGTAATGTGGGAGATAAAAGTCCCATTTACTTATGTTCGTTGTTACCAGAAAGACTCGAGACTTGCTCTTTGAATCTCGAGTTTGAGGAGGATGAAGTTACCTTCTCAGTCATTGGCCCTCACAGCGTGCATCTTTCTGGGTTCTTCTATGGTGAAGATGATCAGGATAAACTTGGAGATGATTCTGGGTCGTATCCTTCTTTTCTGTTGCTAACTGAAACTTCTTATATTCATAAGTATATAATGTATGCTTCTTTATATATCATTTTTTAAATGGATCAAGAATGAAAGTGCGTATATGTTTTTAGGCTGTTTTTGCTTTATTTCTTTAACTATGATTTAAGTGATTCTTATGAAGAGAATACCGTGGGGACTGATTCAGAAGATGAGGATAATTTTATGAATTATGATTCTGAAGATGAGGATGAGGAGGAGGGTGACTTTATTGATGATGATGATCTTGGCATTTATCCACCTTCTCCTGTCCCCAACAGTGGAGGTAGTTTCTGGAAATAATATGTAGTCTTGTGTTCCAATTGAATTTTGCCTCAAGCCAAATCATATCAGCAAGTTCAAGGTTTTTTTTCTTGATCAATTAAGAAAATTTACGTGGTGGATTTTTAATTTTTATCAAGAGATGAGGAAGAGGAAGAAAATATTCCATGAGATTGTGGAGTTTGACTGTTTTGTATTCTCTTTGTGCCTTTCCTGGTGTTTTTTTATTTCTTCCCTTCAAATACTTTTTGATGTTTTTGGATAGTCTTGGTAATTGCATAAGCATCAAGATAATGACCTTTTTACATGTGACCTGGAAGTAGATTTTTGATCTATTGACAAAGATAAACATAAATCGTGAAGTGAACAACTGGAAATCTGATGATACATTATCCCTGTCACGATACATTGCATATTACTTCTCTGGCTTACCCATTTCACGATCTCTGAATGTTTACTTCATTCTTATTTTTTTGTTTATCATAAAAGTGAGAATTGAAGAAATAGTGGATGGTGAGAAGCCTGTCAATGAGAATGGTGTGTCTAAACGGGCAAAAAAGAAGAAAAGTCAGTCAAACGTGTCTGATGACAATATGAATTATGATCGGCAGCTTGTGGTCAAGGGTGGACATGATGTTCCTGTCTTGGAAAGTGAAGATGATGATGGGTTTCCAGTATCTGCAAGCAGAGAAATCGCAGATGAGGAAACCCAGAAAAAGAAACCAAAAACTGATGCGAGCAAAAAATTGAAAAGAAAGATTGACGCAGTTGGCCGAGATGGAGAATATGCAAGGTGGGATGAATTTTCCTTGTTGCGTCTGATGAAGATTTAGGATTTATAATAATTGGTTTTTGATTGGTGAATGCTATTAAGATGGTTTTTATTCGTTCTTCCTTAAATAGTATCATATACTCTATATTGTTTGCCTATAGGTGATTAGTTTTAGCATCTACTCTCTAAAATTTGTAGCACTTCTTAACGTTTCTGATCCAACTTTGCTAGTAGGGAAAATGACACACTACATGGCTCTTCAGATCCAACTGATAACGTGTCTCAAAATGATGCTAAAAAAAAGAAAAAGAATAAGAAGAAAAAGGTAACAAAGGAGGTTCAGCAAACTGTCTTGGCAGATTCCAACGATGCAGAGCAGCTGCCAACGGCTGAGATGGAAAATGATTCGAAGGCAACAAGTGAGAAGTGAGTTTTCATATCTCAACATTTAGACTTTTAGTTGTAAAATGAAACAGTGTTCTTAATTAAATGCCGCAGATGTAAATCTTTAAATATTGTGTTTGTGGACCAAGATTTTGATCCAAAATTGCGTGTCATTTCAACTTAATAAGAGTACTACATTGTAAATAATCAGTCACTTTAGATTCTCTCCCCCTGTGACGGTAGTTGTTTGAAGGTCTAATGGCTCTTTATGTACCTTTGAAACTATTATTTACTAGTTATCACGCTTTGACATAATTCATACACTGAAAGAAGAATCTTCTTTATTATTGATTCTATCCCTTAAAATCATTGCAGGAAGAAAGAGAAAAAGAAGAAAAATAAACCGAATAAAACAGAGGAGATTGCATCCAACATGAATGAAGATCAAAGCATAACAGGTATAAATGGATCCACTCTGGAGAAGGAAGAGAAGCAAGAAGCAAAACCATTGCAAGTGAGGACGTACCCAAATGGATTGATCATAGAGGAGTTGACCATGGGTAAACCAGATGGGAAAAGAGCTTCTCCAGGGAAAAAGGTGAATATGGCTCTTTTTATGTTATGGGTTACTTTATATATTTAATACGTCAGCCTTCATCTGCAAGCCCCTTTCCCCAGCTATTGAACGCAAGAACTATAATTATTGCACAAATAATCTGTATATGTGACAATGTTTTCGTGGTTTTGACCTTTTTTATTAAGATTATTTGGAACATGTTTTGGCGCTTGTACAAAACAATCTTCTCTGTTACACAGGTTAGTGTCCATTACATTGGGAAGCTGAAGAAGAATGGAAAAATATTTGACTCAAATATTGGCAGAGCGCCCTTCAAATTTCGTTTGGGTATGTGGTGTCAAGCAAGTACTTAAAGAATTTCCTGAATTCCTTGTGTTTATGACTTAATTCGTGTACTTTGTTGTTACAGGTATAGGACAAGTTATCAAGGGCTGGGATGTGGGGGTTAATGGTAATTATTTTAACCCTAGAATACATACTTCATTCTAATAAATTTTACTTATGGCTTGCAAATAATTTTTGATAATTTGTCCCATTTCATTTTATCACCAGGCATGCGTATTGGGGACAAAAGGAGACTCACAATTCCACCTGCCATGGGGTATGCAATTAGTTTCTCATGCATTTAAATTTAGTGATGTTCTTTGTGGAATTGACAACACCTTCTAGAGCATGTGTGGCTGTGTTTAAAAGCATGTTTAACCAAGTTTTTGTTTGGGAGAGATCATTTGAAGTGAAAAATTATAATTTTGGAGAATGTATGGTTAAAAGTAGGGAAAAGTTGTGTCCACTTGCAACTTGGAAAATTATTTTATTAGGAGAATTGTGTGGTTGAAAATGAGTTTGAGGAAAATGACTTTTGATTAAGCCGTGCCATACAAATGCTATACATGATTTTAAAGCTTTTTGACTAACTTTTCCCCAAACTAAGACTTACAGTTTCTAGATACTTTTAAGCACTGCCAAACATGCTTCTAATAGCAGAGTTACAAATAGTTGAAATTTCATATATAACATGAATCTGCTAGTGCAAAATTATGTTCTCTCATGTAGGCAGGGAACTTCTCGGTTAAGCAGGGGATGTCTGATGATGAAAATTTTCACTTGCTTTATATAAATGTGAGTATAACTAACCACTGGTTTTCTAAATACAGGTACGGAGCTAAAGGAGCCGGGGGGAGTATTCCGCCGAATTCATGGCTTGTATTTGACGTTGAGTTGGTAGATGTAAATTGAGCACAATAAACCTTGCACCTACTATTCGAATCTGTCCAAATTTTGATCTGTCAAGGTAGTTTTGTGATGCATTCCAATTTTGGAACTGGCTGTAAAAGTGCAGCAACGTTCTGCAGGATGAAATTTTGAAACCTACTGGCTATTCCAGTCTTGATTTTGTTTCTAAATTCTAAATCTTTTACATCTTTGCTCGTGAGATGTTTCTAGATCCAATCAACATTATAGTTTTGTCAATTACGTCCAAGAAAATTTACAGTTCTTTTTGTGGGTCTGCCAGGTACCATGATGCAGTACAAGAAACTTTTTTTTCCTAGAACTGCCCAACTGATAGTTTGTTATGACATGATTTTTAACCTGGTGTCGCCCCCACACCCACACCCACACCCATATGAAGACGAAATAATGATGACAAGAAATTTATTTTGTGGGCATGTGCGATATACAAAACTTGACAATGCTCTAAATGAGACGAGAGAGATTTTAATTTCATCTCAAAGTTGTTCAATATTTGTGTAGTTTATCTTGCGAGCATGTGCATTTGTAATCTGGAATGTCGACAGGTGGCCAGTGTGAAGAAAAACTCTCGATTCTGCAAAACTGTATGTTTCACAAAATTTTGTTGCATGGATGACAGCAGATTCCGGTTCTATTCTAAGACGTTGGAATAGTGCATCCATATAGATCGTCATGACATGAACTTTGTCAATAGATTCAAAGCTTCATATTGATTAGTTCCAACTTAGGGAATTTTTTTTAGATCGGATCATTTTAAGACCATCTTTTTAGCTACCTTCTTATTCTGCACGTGCTTTTATTACAAAAATGGCATAATAGCAAGGTTGATTATATAGTATTGGATAGTACTAATCTCACCCTATGCTTGAGTAACAGAAGAATGGAACAGTAACTCAAATTAGGTTAAAACAAAATTATTATATACCATAAACATGAGAGTAATATGAAACAAGCATTGAATTACCAATTGCTTAGAACATTCTAGAAACTGGAAAATCGTAACAATATACACTGATTGATAAGGTGGACTCGATAAATATTAGGATCGATGAAAAATCAGTATTTTGCTTGCCCATCCTGTCGGTGATGCAAACTAAAGTCCATTCGGCCTAGAGAATATGCTTTCAACTTTTCATTCATCCACCCCTTGTTAATTTTCTCAATGAATTCTTCAGCTCTTCTTCTCAGCTCATCATCATCATCATCTTCTTCTTCCTCCTCCTCCTCCTCTTCCTCTTCTTCATCTCGGCTTCCTTCATCATTGTCGACCATTGATATGCCCACAGACGAAGATTCATCAATCAATGAGCACGTTTTTAAGGAACATGAAGCATTTGTTCTTTCAATGGAACCTCCCTTATTGCTAACAACGTTTTCGTGAGAAAAATGCTTATCTTCGTTAAATTCTGACCGGGATTTCGAGCTACCGACAAGAAGAATGACAATGATCAGATTGCATAGACAAAAAACTGCATGAGAATTTGAAGCAGCAAGGCTGATCAAATCAAATGTGGAATTCAACATGTTTTTTGGGAGTATTTGAAAACGAAGGGTGAATGAATAAACTGGAACTCAAGCAGTTCGAAGGCTATTGCAGTCAGGTTGCAGAATGGAAATGTATTGAGCCTTTTATCTGGTAGGGACGATCGAGGAAGAAAAAGAAGTTACAATTTTGTTCGCAGTAATCTCGACTTTTGTTAAAGACTGCGTAAGGGTTGCCGGATGGAAAAGGTTTATGGAGGAAGTAATTTTTTAGCACAACTTGAGGATTAAATGACTAGGAGTGGTATGAAAGCTAACGTCTGCTAACAACTGATAATCTCCCCCGTGCAAGATGTGTTTGGTACACAATATTACACCGGAATGAACAAAATTTAAAAGAAAAAATTAGTTAAAATCTCGTAACTATCATCATAGAAAATTGTTTTCTTGATTTCTAAACTTTGAGAAATTACATAAAGAAGAATAGACAGTTTTGTGTCACGATTATACCTTATGAATGAAGGAAAAAGGATTAGACTGAAGAATTGGAATCCAACCATTTACAAGTTATTTCGTCAAAATGAGGCAATTAGCAAAGTAGTAAAAAAGATCATCATCTCTTACTCCAATTCCAAACTTGGAATTGTGGAAAACAAAATGTAAGTCGTGCTAAACATCAGTCTTTTTATTTATCTATTTGTGCATAAAAAATTAAGGTTAGCACAGTCAATTCCGAGCCTAAGCTTGTGGGTTGAACCCAACACAACCTATCCATCAAATTTACATCTCTATCGACAACAACCAAAAGTACCATCAATTTGCTTAACTGTATTATAGATTAGAAAAAAGCTGTGCGTACAGAAACAAAATAACAGAATTCATATAGGAATTCAAATTTCACTCACATGGAGTAGGCCCCATGTGAGTTAACATTGGCAACCACCTAGGGATGGATATAGCGAGAGCTGGACCCGACTTTAGTAGAAATTTTTTTTTCTTGTGTAATTTTATTTTTATTTTTTTTATGCATTAGCCTAGCATGTAATCCGATCCTGGATCCGTCTCTGCACCCATCCACCCCTGCTGTGTGTGTTCTGGCAGGTACATATCTCTCCATAGATTACTTGTTGCTTGGCATCTAATCTAATCAAGTGGTAGTTAAGTGACTCAAAAAGTCAATATTCAATGTATTTCAAATGTATCAAGTCAACGGTAGGTAGAAATTGCTTCTCCCCTGTTCAATTGTTGTTTTGTAGCCAGAATATATCACAAGAAAAAGACAATTTTTTTACATCAACAGCTTAAGGATTCCTATTTCTATCAACTTTTAATCATCTTATTTTAAGCAAGCTTACAAGAACACAACATTGACAACTAAAATGGGGTTTTATTGAATAAAAATATCAAATCTTCTCACTTAGCTGTCCAAATTTTCAGCTTTGTGCCGACCGACGACTTTTTATACCTATTTCATGAAATTCATCCATAAACAAGAACTAAAAGATTGTTCTTGAATTCCATGTATTTCCATTTTCATACATGTTCCCTGCATAGTCGAATTTCGGGAGAACTATAAGCAGCATCAAACAGCCAACTTACAAGAAAACGGAAATTATCTTTAAAAAATTTAAGTCTTCACTACTACAACTAAGAATGATACATCCAGTTCAAATATCTGAAATTCTACTTCCAAGTTACAGAACACCAGAGCAAAAAAAATACGCAAACCATATGACACTCACACTAGCAAAGCCAAAACCTAGTATCTAACGAAAGAAAAACCTACAGTCAGCTGAAAAATCATAGTTTTCAACGATAATGTGCATATGTCAACTTCTAACAGGGTCAGAAAGAAGTAAGCCTAAAAGTTTCACGCCTCCTAATAACAGCTAAGATACAAACACGATAAATATAAGCAACTAAATCAGCAAATAATTTCATGGCGTTGCTCTCTAGAATCTTCTCCCGACAATGAGACATTACTTTCGAGGGCAGCGATTTTCAAACCTTGGATGGAGTTAGCACTAGTTAAGTTGTCTCCACGGAAGGAAGCAGATGGGTTCAAATTTGGCTTCTGTCCACCAGAGGCTCCTTCGTATCTTTCTTCAGAAAAAGCATTAGCAGGACTCGAGGCAAAAGATATTGTCCGCTCATACTTCAGCTTTTTGGGCTTCGAATCCTTATGGTGCCCGGGAAGAAAGCTAGCAATGACAACCTGTTGCACTCGAAAAGTTCAGAAAAGTATTGCCAAACTTCATACTGGGCTTATAACCTTCTGCACAGGTATATATTCATGAAAAACAAAGAAATAATAACTTTTACATCATTATGATATACTACACAGGAACGTTAATAAAGGTTCAATTAAATATCTATACAAAATAAAAAGTACAATATAGAGTTTCACAGTACAGATTACAAAAAAATCACACAAGTACAAAGAGTTGGCTAATAAATTTGTTGAGGAAGTGTCAGAATATAGAACAGAGTAAGAAATACTTATACACACACACACGCTATGACTGGTACCGCATCCAAAGGTTCGGCCACTCAGATGTGTGTGTAAATTGAATGGTTGCAAGACATTCCACTTACTAGTCAGAATGTGCATAGAAAATAAAGTTTGATGGACACATTCAACATTGAGTCACAAAAGTGTTTTTCCCTTAAATTAGATGTTGTTTGATGTATAACTTTTGACATTTGACACACCATCTTTTCCTTTCCGATTACCTAGGTTATGAAGACAAATGGATTGTCAATTATTTGGATAACACATTAATTCTTTTGTCTCATTTTCATTCATTCAGATAACACTTTCGAACCTGAACAGGGCCAGCTGCTAGTAGCATTCCGGTAAGGCCTCCCCCCAAAACACGACCATCTGGTCCTGCTAGAGAGACACTCATCCCACCAGATCTGCCTTTTGTCAATCCATTATCACTCGGCATAAATGACCCCATCAGAGAAAGTATTTCAAAGCGGCCCTGCAGAAAGAGCATAATTATAATTTTTGTTAAAAATTTAAGAAACGACAAATTTGACGGCTTTTGTAGCTTAGAAAATTTGATAAATTTTCCGTGGAGAGAAAGAAAAAGAGAATTTAGGAAAAGTATCTCTAAACATCACAATTCCAAGCCTCTGAAAATTATAGCAGACGCTAAATATGCAAAACTTCTGATGTGAGGAACAACTATTCCACCTCCATGAAGCTAAAACCCCATGTGAAGAAGGCATGTTTGGCTAAGCTTAAAAATAAGTAACAGTTACTTAAGAAATAAGTTATTTTTTTCTTACTAAGAAAAAAAGGTTGACCCTTTTTGAAAGAAACTCTTACTCCAATTTTTGATCAATACAAATAACTAACTTATTGAAACTTATTTACTTACAAATAAACCTTTTTAAGTTTAGCCAAAATAGAGATGTATTAACAGCAATGTCGACATAAAGGGCTCACACCTCATAGGTCAAAGTACCGCCAGAAGAATTAGGTTGATGGAGTGTAACATTTGAGATGGGACCATTTGCTGCTAGAACACAAATAGCTCTTGAGCCTTGTTGAGAGAAAGATATTACTTTCATTGTAACATCCTGAAACAAATAGAACAGAGAACTAAAATTTAATCAAATAAAATCGGCTAACAGCAATATTAGAAGTAAAATTGAAGTTTAAGTCAAATTAACAGTAAGAATTCAGATGCCTTTACAGCAAAATTCAAGATGTATCAATTCTTTAGCGTAACTAGAAAAATAGCAGCATCATGCTCTGAAGTCTTAACCCATCCCCACTTTCAAGAAACTTTCGGTCTTATCCACTACTGCCTACCAAATATGTACTAGAAGGACACAATTACCAGGATGCAATGTACTTCCATTCTTGAAGAATAAAAATTTTAAGCAAATGATAGATAGTTGGCAGGTTGTGAAATGATTTCTACACAAACCTTTTGCAACAAACCTTGTACATATGGTAAATTTGTGGATGTCATTTTACATGAAAATAATTTTAAAGGAATGAAGTCATGCATGATTGTTTGGTGGTGGTTAAGATAATCTACAAAGAAAGAGGGTCCAGTGCCAAAACTAAGAGCTATATATCTGTTAGCTAATATGAATTTGTGTCATGTCTTTTTAATGTATTGCAAAGGAAATCCAAACGACAAATCATAACATGTTAAATAGTTCATCGATGAATGTGTCTGTATATCTATTAGATTATTTAAGCATTCTGGGGTAAATGCATTACGGTACAGACTTCCATCAATGATTCACATAGCAGATACAATTTGCACACCAAAAATTAGCCCCAAGTACGGTGATATTTCTGGAAAACATTAATCTTATATAATTAAGTCTTAAACTTTTTTCCTCCACTTAGTGATACGATGAATGTCATCCATAAGTGTAGATACTATGAGTTAGTCCGTGAATTGAAGGTAATTTTTTATGGGAATTCATGGAAACTTCTAAAGTTTTTTCTTCTTCTAACCAGTATAAAATTTTGATCTCATTCTGTCTTCAACAGCACAATGTCAAAAACCCAAAAAGAGCACGTTGGATTCTTTTTCGGAAAAACGCACCAGTGGTCCACGCCGTATTTTGCCTTAGTAGCAAGTTGATCCCCAACCTTCCATTTTTGTTGGACAATCATTCCCCAAAAATGGAAGCAACACAAATCTCTATTTAATTATTCCGTGACCCTTGCATGTCCAACTTTGTGAAACTGGGTTATGCTTCCAAACATGAATTGGTGTCTAGAAATTTGAAGTAAAGCTTTTTTCCATGAGGATCATGTGATAATTTATCAAAGATTTGGACAGTTTTCATCATTGGGGAATAATTGTACAATTATAATAAAAAGTTATAGACTAACATGCTATTAGGGTAACAAATTATAGAATAGTAATGCATTTCTCCCATCAATTATTAATATTTGAACCATCAGCATATGAACTAATAGAAGGTTTTTGACATCAAGTCATTTACGTATAAATACTAAATGTACAAACTTTACCAGTAACTAGATTCTAGAAGTACCTCGCCAGCATTAACAGTGATCACGTGGGGTGTAAAACTTGCACCACCAGAGTATTCTACCTCTTCCCCTACAACGCACAAATAATATCACATCGGTTGCTTAGGCAAATTTTAAATTTCATAAAAAAACAACAATATGAAATTTAAGTGATGAATCAGTGTTCCACAACAAACATATAATTGCATTGTATCGGTAGTGTTCTAACAATATTGGTTATACACAAATAAAAAGAAGTACATTTAAATAAATACGTTAGAAATAGCAGTAATTCTCCATTGGAAAAATTGGAGAGCTTGATAATTCCGGATACTGTTGGTAAAATAAATAAATTAGAATAGATCTTATTCAGCCAGACATTAAGGGGAAACTAATACAAAAACATTCCTTTGATCAGAGGCTTGTTCTGATAGAACGGCATGTTCAACCACAATTCTAGATTCTTCTGAAGCCCCTTGAATCCTTGATAGCAGCTTCTCAATTGAAAGTACCTGTGCCCATTGACAGGATGCATAAATTTTGGTAATGAATCTTGTTGAAATCAGTTTTATGTTTGGACTTCATTTACACCAGTATTCATGCTACCTCTCAGTGTTGGCACATATTCCATCCATGCTGTCTTTATGTTAGACCCACACATGTCACATCAGCCACTCGTCATTATTCACTCAATTATTGTGAAAAAGCCAGATTGTGTGTCAAACCAAATCAGCTCAGTAATGAAATCACCAATAAAATAAGTGGTGTTCAAGAATCTCTACATGAATAGCTCACAGCATCAGATTATTTTGACCCCACAAAACTCGTAAGGTTTAGATTGAAGGAAAATTCCAACAACTTCAGCAGCAGTATCAGAAATTCTTTTAATGATCATAATAATCCAGATCCGAGGCGATATTTGTCAACAAGGCATGACATGCAGCATTTAATAGTTAAAATAGATAAATAAGGTTGACCCTAAAACACCAAGCAAACATAAAAGAGCACTAAATGAGAGAAAAAGTGTTAAATCACCTTAACTATAAGCTTAAGCTATTAGAGAGTGAAAATTTAGCTTTCAAGTTTCAATGCACCTCCTCAGTCATCACGTGCAGGCTGGATAAACTTTTTTATCAAATGTATGACATGCTGACCTTTTTATAGATCGTGGCAGCAAGAATAGAACTTAAAGTCTGATACTAAGTTGAGCCAACTCATCTAAAATTAAGTTGTTAGATAGAAAATATATTTATTTAAATTTACTCTTCAAACAAAACAGATGGTAGATTTAGTTTTTAAATACTTCAACCAACCATAAATAGCAATATCATATCTCACTTGACTTATCAACAAATCAATTTAATTTCAGTGTCATATATTACAGATCTCTATGTAACAGTAAATCAAAGGAAAAGTAGAAACCACTATCCAAAATTCAAGATTCAAATCAATTAAAGAAAAAAATATTATAATTACCAGGTCTTTCAAAGTCCAACTTATGCTTCTTCTTGTAAGAGTCAACCGGGCGACCAGTACTGTGTTTCCAAGCCGGAAAATCTCCTGTAAGTGGAATTGAAGCAGATATTGGCATAGGTGACAATGCCAAAGCCGAACCATCTGGTGCATACTTCCTCGGTCTCCCCCTCTTCTTTTTCACCTCAGTTGCTGGCGCTGGTGCAGGTACAGCCACGATTGCCTGTGTTTCTGGTGTTGGCCCAGAAGCTGATCCAACATCTAGTCTAGGATTTTCAACCCTTGGCTCAATCCTGAAACCCTGTGGGGTTTCATCTCCCTTTACTGTTACCCCAGTAACATTTGAACCTTCTTTTTCCTCCATTCATATACTAACTAAACAAAGACCTGAATTTTTTTTTAAATCTTTAAAAACCTCTAAACGTAAGTCCTAATCTCCAGAGTAATGTAAAGATTGAACCTTTTTTAGCTAAATGCTCAGAACAACTACACAAAACACCTTTCAAATAGAAATTTCCGTGAATTTCGAATCTTCATCAAGAACCCAGAAAATCTTACATATAACCGACTTCAGAAACTCTAAAAATCTTGAAAACCCAGAATCAGTATATTCAAATATCATCAGAGTACAACAGGGTCCTACTGCAGGAATTATTTACTGTAGCTTCCTGAATTTATGGTTTAACCTCTATGCTGTTGCACAGAAGAAAAAGAAAAATTCTAAGCTCCAAGACGAACCTTTTTTACAGAAAATAATAAAAAAAAATAAATCTGGAGTTATGAAATTAGGGTTTTGCAAGAAAAGAATAGAGGTAGGAAAAATGAGAAATTAATAACAAATTCGAATTAATAAAATATTTGGAATTTATTAAGAAGTAACAATATTTAAATTGCAAAATTGAAAATATTTCACTACGATTTAGAAAATAGTTTCAGGCCAGTCTTGGAAATTCAAGAAATGAGATTTTAAAAATGGGAAGTTGCATGAATAAAAAATGGATAAAAACGTTAAAAATATATATATAAATAAAAATAATATATATATATATATATATAAATTATTATTTTTAAATATGAAAGTTTAACTGTTTAAAGCTGTAAAGTTAACGTTGGAGCCATGCGAAATTTCCCCAGCCTCTGATCTCCTGTCTTTTTAAGTGTAATTGAAGTTGACCAATCGAAAAGAAACGCCCTTCAGTTTCAGAAGTATTTACTGTTTTTTACCCTGTTTGCAATTAATGAAATGTTGTAGGGTTTTTTTAACCACGGCCATTGACTTTTTGGATGTTTTGTACGACATTTTAAAATGATGTCCTTTCATGAAATTTTAAAAAAAAATTATAATGTTATATTATCGCAAAATTATTATATTTTTATTTTTTTAAATGTCGTGAATAAAAAAAAGTACAAATAAAGTTCACAATCACTTCCCAAACGTCATCCAAATTCATGTCATCAACAA